>CATIWK010303229.1:0-13298 GCA_949634005.1 Mallotus japonicus | reverse complement strand
ATCTTTATATAATTCAAAAGAAATGAAATCAAGTTGAGCATAATCTCATTTTAACCACCAAGCAACAAGAAAGATCTCAATTCAAATCATAAAGCAAAGCATATTGAAATAACACATTAAATTCATATACTTGAAACCTTTAAAGCTTGAAATTTAAAAACATGTAATTCAATCATCAACAAGGCTGAATTGAAACCATTTAAATATATCAATTCAGTTTCATCAATCATTACTAAAATACTCATTTCATTGCTATTATAAAAAGGTTTCAAAGGCTTGAATATCTACTCACAAAAATAGCTTTCAAACCAAACACAACCGAGACAACGTTTGTTTAACTCGTACCAGCACCTTCCTTTCCTTTTCCAGCACCTAAAACATGAAATTTCATTTACAAAATATCAATATATTGATCTCACATACTCTCCTAATCATGCAGCTCAAATGATGTGTAAAACATGCAAACTAACTTAATTCCCCAATTCTACCCCTTTAACTCTAAAAAGGTTGTTTACATGCTAAACTTTGAAAAATTGGTCAGACCTATAGGAATGGAATTTGAATCTAAAATTTAAATTAGTCTTAAATTTATATGTATTCTACATGGCTTTAAATTTTCGCTTCAATTGGACAACCATAGAGCGAGATATAGGCTACTAAACACAACCAGGTCAACATACAGGAACAGACTGAGCACTAAAATGTTTCTCAATTTCAGACCAACTTAAAGATTGAATCAGGTAAAAATAAAAGAACTAAAGTTTTTGTAACTCTTCTAAGTTTCCAAATCATCAAAGACAACTAAATTTGGATCTCTATAACTCAAGTTATGATCGAAACACTGAGACTGAAAAACCAGAGTTTCAGAACCTGAATTCTGCATGTTATAAACCCTAACCCAAATCAACAAAAACTCATAAATTACTTACCAATTAATCAAATCAGGCTCTTAGAATGAATATTGATGGCCTGAAATGGATTTAAACTTCCAAATTAAGCTTGCAAAAGATCAATTAATCAAATCTAGCTCTCTCTCTCTCTTTTTTCTTTCTAAGCTTTCTTGTTTCTTTTCCTTCCTCTTAACAAAAATGCAGCTGCCCTTAATACTCACGACCCCAAGAAGAATTCAGATAAAAAATTAGAGATATTTCTTGTAAAATAGCCATTTAAGCCCTTAATGAAATGGCTTTATCACCTATAAGACCTCAAGTTTCCAATTTGTTCACTCTAGCACGACTATTGTTACAATTGAGTCTAAATCATCCTAAACTTTTTAAATTCTCATTCTTCACTTCATTTTTATTCCTAATCCCTATTATTCTCAAAATTTTACTCATTTTGAGTGTCATCATAATTCAAAAATTCTCGTTCTTTAATCGAGTGCAAATCATAGCTTAATTCGATATATATTAACCTCACAATATGCATTATCTTATACTTAAATTCCATCAACATATATGTAAATGCAATGCAATATGATTGCACATGTACCTATAATTAGAGTATGAATGTGACATCTCTATAATAAAATGGCATTGTAGAAAGAAAAAATAGAACCATCCTTTATATGGCACAAAGCATGCTCAAAAGCAAACATTTACTGAAAGAATTTTGGGCTAAAGCAATGGCTACAGCAGTCTACCTGGCCAACTGATCTCCAACAAGAAGTGTTTAGGGAAAGACACCGCAAGAAACTTGGAATGGAAGAAAGCCCAAAATTTCTCGCCTTAGAGTATTTGGAAGTGTAGCCCATGTTCATGTACCAGATGAAAGAAGAACCAAGCTTGACAATAAAAGGGTACAAACTATACAATCCAAATATTAAGAAGTTTGTGATCAGCCGAGATGTGATGTTTGACGAAGAAGGTGAATGGGAGTTCAACTCTTCCATAGATGAATTCAACTTATTTCCTCAATTTGATGAAACAGTGCAAACACCAGTAGAGCTAAAAGGAGAACCTCAGTAAGAGCATGCAACACCACCTGCTTCACTAATGCGAAGTGATAAAGGAAACTCACCGCCATCTTTCCTGGCTGAAAGAAATGAAGAACACACAAGAAGTCTTAGAGATCTCTATGAGGTGACTGATCGACTCAAAAATCTCACTCTTTTTTGCCTTTTACTGATTGTGAACCAGTAAACTTCTAGGAAGCTACGCAAGATAAAAAATGGTGAATTGCAATGGATGTTGAAATCAAAGCCATTGAAAAAAATGACACATGGGAACTTACTACTCTTCCAAAAGGATACAAGCCAATTGGTGTCAAATTGGTCTAAAAAACAAAGAAGAATGTAAAAGGAGAGGTCAAAAAGCACAAAGTAAGGCTAGTTGCCAAAGGCTACAGTCAAAAAGCTGGAATTGACTATGATGAGGTATTTGCTCCTATTGCATGCTTAGAGACTGTTAGACTGATTATTTCTTTAGTAGCTCAAAATAGGTGGAAGATTCACTAGATGGATGTAAAGTCTGCCTTTCTAAATGGAGTTCTTGAAGAGGAAGTCTACATTCAGCAACCACCAGGTTATAAAGTCAAAAGACAAGAATCCAAGGTTCTGAGGTTGAAAAAGGCTCTCTACGGGTTGAAGCAAGCACCAAGAGCATGGAATAGTTGAATTAATAAGTACTTCCAAAAGAATGGTTTCACCAAATGTCCCTATGAGCATGCTCTCTATTTCAAAGTCAAAGATGGAGATGTTTTGATCGTTTGCTTGTACGTGGATGATTTAATCTTCACCGGGAGTAATCTAAGCTTGTTTGAAGATTTTAAGAAGGCAATGGCAAAAGAGTTCAAGATGACAGATATTGAATTGATGGCATACTACCTCAGCATTGAAGTCAAGCAAAAGGAAGATGGGATTTTTACCTCTCAAGAAAGCTACATAAAAGAGATCCTTAAGAAATTCAAGATGGATGATTGTAACCCAATCAGCACAACGATGGAGTGCAGAATCAAGTTGTTCAAAGATGATGAAGCAAAAAAGGTTGATCCAACACTTTTTAAGAGTCTAGTTGGATGTTTGCAATATCTAACTTGTACAAGGCCTGACATTCTCTACGCAATAGGACTTGTGAGTCATTACATGGAGACTTCAACAACCACTCATCTCAAGGTTGAAAAGAGAATTCTTCGCTACCTCAAAGGTACAATAGATTTTGGCTTATATTATTCAGTTTTTGATGACTATAAGCTCATTGGATATAGTGACAGTGATTGGGCTAGAGATAGCGATAATCAAAAGAGCACAACTAGTTTTGTGTTTTTCCTAGGAGACACCGCATTCACTTGGATGTTAAAGAATCAACCAATTGTCACTCTCTCAACATGTGAAGCTGAGTATGTTACTGCTACAATGTGTGTTAGTCATGCAATTTAGCTTCGAAATTTGTTGAAGGAATTTAGCATGTCACAAGTGGAACCAATAGAGATTCGTGTCAACAACAAGTCAGCAATAGCTTTAGCCAAGAATCCAATGTATCATGATCGGAGCAAACACATCGATACTCGGTATCATTACATAAGAGAATGCATTATGAAGTAAGATGTGAAACTAGAATATGTGAAGTCTCAAGATCAAATCACAGACATCTTCACCAAGCCATTGAAGAAAGAAGACTTTGTCAGATTGAGAAACACAATTGCCATTATAAAACAAGTTTAAGGGGGAGTATTGAGAAATAAACTTATTTTAACCAAGTCCACTAAGGAAGCTTCTAAGTTAGGTGGTTAATTATTATTAGTTGGTGTGAGAAATTATTATTTAGTATAAGAAATTATTAAGATTAGCTGGTGTGAGTTGTATTGCTTTTAAGTGTATAGTTTGGATTTAATTGTATTTATTTATTTGAATGGTTTAGATTGATTCTCTAGTAGTATAAATAGGTCTCTTGCAAAGAGGTTTATGTATTAAAGAAAAAGAAAGAAGAAGAAGTGTAAGGAAGAAAAGCTTTTAAGTGTGTAAGAGTGTTTGAGAGAGTTTAATAAAGATTGTTTGAATGTTTTGCGTTTAACAAAGAATTGATAAAGTTTAATGTAATTTAGTAGTTTTATAGCCATATACTTAAAATTACATATGTTTAAATTTGAAAAGAATTCAAAATTACAAGCTAATCTTTTTGTGTTTATCTCTAAAATCAATGCAATACTCGGCCTCCCTTTTTTAGGTATGGCTGGTTGGATAGTGACCAAGTCATGCTTCGTTTTGAATTTTCTAACTTAATTAGTTGACTGAAAGACATCCAATGTAGGCATTTTAACTTCAACACATGCTATGTGAATACTTATTTCGACCATCGAGAAAAAAACTTTTGTCATAGTTCTTTCCTTTTGAGTGTGAGGCAGTGTTAAACCAAAATACCCAATTTTTCAAGTAGAATTTGTGCTCTACAAATGATGGCATCGTCAAGTAGATAACTCTTAACCCCCTAGAAAAACAGCAATGTTTCAAGTTAGTTATCTGAACTAAATCTGTTGCTCGTCATAGATAAAATTTTATGCCTAAATTTGCTATTGCAAAACCAAAGATACCACACCAATATAAAGGTACTTTCAAGGCTTTTATTTGAAATGAAAACTAACAAAATAGAAGAAATAGAATCTATCTTATTGCATATCAGTAGAAGTACTCTTTTAATATTCATTGTTCAAAGGCTAGTAGTCAGTGGAGTGATAATTGAGTGTTTTGCACTAGTAGGAAAAAAGGGCAGTAACTAAATCTTGTAGAGCTTAACACTATAAGTTCGAAGAAGGGTTGAATTGATTTTTTTGTGTTGTGTGTATTTATTTATTGTGTTGTGTGTATTTATCTTTTGTTCCTTACTAGCTCACAATATGCAATAGATGCAACGCAGTAGCCGCAATGCTTGAACTTGGCATCGTTTTAAGCTTTTTATTTGATCCTTGGATTGATTCCTTTAGTTCTGTCTCTCCTTTCACAAGTTTGAGTGTCCCTCTTAGAATATGTTACAAGATACTCTAGTGATTATTAGCATATGAAAATTTTTTTCTTATAATCACTTCAAATATTGGATGAGCTTATGAATGCAATTGCTTTTAAGATTGCAATTTTAATTTTTTTTCTTGTTTACTAGTTCAACTATTGTCAAAAAAAAAAGAAGTGGTGGAAGAGCAATTGGAAAATCTCAAATCCTCTAGTGTTGTCTGTCAAATTAAATTACCATATAAACTACCTAATATCAGCAAAGAAAGAATATATTGTTTTTCTAGTGAGAATTTATAAATTACTCAGAAAAAAGTATCACAGATAGCTTAAAAAGAATGAGAAATTAATAAATTTTTTACTCCATTTGTTTTATTATTTTATTAACACTTATCATTTTTTCTAGCATTATTTTTTTTAAAAAAAAGTTTTGATTCAAATTAAAAATAGCAAAAATTATGTCAAAAATGAAATTAGAATTTTTGGAAAAGAGGTTGATACAAGGTGAAAGGAGTTATTTAATTAAGGGTGGACTTCCTCATTTTATATCGGCACTTCATAATTAATGTTCTTAAAAAGTAAACCTGATACATATCATCATTCTTAATGTCTAATTTTTATTGTTAGATTATATTATTAATATTTTAAAAAATAAATGATTAAAATATTCTCAATGTAATGAAGAATAAGCAAGAGGGTTGCTCTCTATTCAAATAATTTTATTTGATGGTTGCTACTCATTATAAAACCTCAATCTAAGTCCTTCAAACTGATAATAGTGGAGAATTTATCAAGCATAACCTGAAGCAATTCTTGTACCTTCATGGCATCATCCATCAAACTACATGTCCATATTCCCCTCAATAGAACGGTGTTGCTGAAAGAAAAAACCAACATCTTTTAGAAAGGGTTCGAGCTATGCTATTTGAAGCCAATATGCCTTTTTAATATTGGGGAGAATCACTTACTACTGCATCTTATTTGATAAATCGTGTTCCATCACGTAGTCTCAACTTTCACACTCCACTTGAAACACTAAATCACAGTTTGACCTCACCACCAGTTTCAAATTTACCTCCAAAAGTTTTTGGTTGTACTGTATTTGTCCACATACACCATCATGCCCGTCATAAGCTCGAACTCGTGCCCTTAGATGTGTTTTTGTTGGATATTGTCTTCACCAGAAAGGATACAGGTGCTACCACCCTCCTACTCACAAAATGTTTGTTACTATAGATGTTCAATTCCATGAAAATCAAATGTATTTTCCTGTTGAACCGACTGTAAGTCAGGGGGAGAGAAGTATTGACTTACAGTCATTTAACTATCAAATTGAGCTATTGGGGGAAAGCCTGAGCCATACTTCACCTGAACCACCTGAAGTTGAACTACAACCTGAACCTGTACAACATGAATAAATGGATGCAGTCACTACTAAACCATCTGAATCTAAATCAATTGAACCATGTGATCAAAATAATAGAGTTGAAGCTAAATCAGATGGACCATATCTTCAATCGTTGCCTTTTTTTTTTATGGTCTAGAGTCACTTTCACAAGCTCAGGTAAATCTTAAACCTTCACTCCGAACACTTTGTAATCGTACCACAAGAGGGATTCCTAAAGCTAGCTATGAACCAAAATAAATAATTATGTTTCTTACCACAGGTTGTCAAAGACATATGAATCATTTGCAAATCAATTATATACTGTACAAATTCCTAATAGTGTGCAGGAGGTAATAAAAGAATCCAGGTGGAAAGATGCAATGAATGAAGAGATGAAGACTCTTCAAAAGAATGGAACACGGGAGGTAGTCAATTTACCTAATGGAAAAAAACTTGTTGGATGTCGTTGGATCTTTACAGTCAAATACAAAGCAGATGGGGGCATTAAGAGATATAAAGCAAGGCTAGTCGCAAATTGGTACAGCCAAACTTATAGGATTGATTATGCAGAAACTTTTGCACCAATCGCAAAAATAAAAACTGTATATATCCTCTTACCATTAGCTATAAATTTTGATTGGCCTCTACATTAATTTGATGTAAAGAATGCATTCCTACATGGAGATCTTCAAAAGGAAGTATACATGGAACTTCCTCCAGGATGTAGATTGCAGATTGAAGGAAGTAAACAAGTTTGTAAGCTGCAAAAATCATTGTATGGGTTAAAGCAGAGCTTGGTTTGGCAGATTTACAAGTTCAATGAAGGCATTTGGGTATCAATAGAGTAGTTCTAATCATACTCTATTCATAAAGCATAAAGATGGGAAGCTAACCACTCTTATTATATATGTTACTAATATAATTGTAACAGGGAATGATGTTAATGAGAGGTCAGCCTTGCAAACCTATCTTTCATAGGAATTTGACATGAAAGATCTTGGACCCTTAAAATACTTTCTAGGTATTGAGGTGCTACGGTCTAAACAAGGTATTTTCTTGTCACAACGGAAGTATGCTTTAGATTTACTGAAGGAAGTTGGCATGTTAGCATGCAAACCCATTGATACACCCGCTGTTGAAAATGTTAAGTTGGGTATTTTTCAAGATCAAATTCCTGCAAACAAAGAACAATATCAAAGGCTAGTAGGATGGTTGATGTATCTTGCTTATACTATACCAGATCTAGCATACTCTTTGAGTATTGTGAGTCAATATATGCACTCTCCAAGTGAAGAACATATGAAGGCTATACTACGTATCTTGCAATATTTAAAGTCTTCTCTAGGCAAAGGAATTATGTTCACCAAAGGAGCTTATTTGTCTATTGAAGGCTATACCGATGTAGATTGGGCTGGTTCTATTGATGATAAACGTTCAACTACAGGATACTTAACTTTTGTTAGAGGGAACTTGGTTACTTGGCTAAGTAAAAAATAAGGTGTGGTAGCTAGATCCCGTGCAGAAGCTAAATATAGAGGAATGGCTAAAGGAGTGTGTGAGTTACTTTGAATTAAAAATTTGTTGCAAAGAACTCAAAATTCCACACACTCCTCCTATGAAGTTATTTTGTGATAACAAGGCTGCATGTGATATAGCTCACAATCCGGTTCAACATGATCAATTGATCATACAAAGCATGTTGAAATCGATAGACATTTTAGTAAAGAACAGCTAGATGCAAAGATAATTGAAGTTCCTCATGTTCGATATGAAGATCAACTAGCAGATATTCTTATTAAGGCGATATCAAGCAAAGTCTTCCATCAAACTTTGGACAAGTTAGGCATGCAAAACATTTATACACCAACTTGAGGGGAAGTGTAGAAGATTTCTTATGCTTATCTCCTAATTAGTTGTATATTTTGTAATATCTTGTGTAATTATCTTTACCATATTTATTCCCTAGACTTTAGGAACAAGTTGTAAAAGACTCTATAAAAGGCTTCGTACTCTATTCAAAAGGAATACTGAAAAATACAATTCTCAAAACCTGCTTCAGCCATCGGGCGAAGTTAATCGTAATACAAAGCCGTTTGAGCATGAGGTTGAGAAAAGGGAGTGCTTTCGCTCTTGGTCTGCTTGCTGTGAAGGTTTTTTTTTGCTTAAAAATTTAGCTTCATGCGTGTTTTGATATAATGTTTGGCTTTTAGATACACGTTTAACCTTTGAAGTTGCAATTTCCATCAAACTAAGTTCTAGTAAATAGGATGTTAATTTTTGTTAAAACATTATCTGTGATTTTGTTTTTGTTGATTATCCATTAGTTGAATTGAAGTTAGAATAAATCATTTCCAAGAGTTTAATCCAATTGAATTCCTATATCGTAGTCTGTAGATTGTAATTCCATGATTAAAGGTGGCATTTAATTGTAAAATTAATTTTTCAAGTAGTATGCATTATTATTGTTAAGAAATGCTCTACAATGATCCAGTTGAATATCTCCTTTTTATTTTCTTCTCTCCTTGAATATGATTTCATTTTCTTTTATGTGTTTATTGTCAACAGCCAGAGCATCAGTAACTCAGTTGACACAGGGGCCTTGACACATCTAGTGGACCTGTTGAAAAGGAACAAGGATGGTTTGAGTTCTCGAGTAGTGAATAGTGTAATTAGACAGGCAAAATTATATATGCTTTGGTTATTGTGTGCAAGTTCTATTTTTCATCACTTTTCTTATGTTTTCTTTTTGCAATTCCTTGGAAACAACTCTTATTACTCTGAGAGCCAGAGAGAGGCTGCTTTGTTACTTAGACAATTTACTGCCACTAATTCAGGTTGCAAGGTAGACTCGAACATGATTCTTAGTGTTTCTTTTTCTTTTGTTGAAAGATTTTTGCAATATTAGTTTTTGGAAGACGGAAAGGAAGTATTTAAATATCATTGCATTTGGGCCTAAGATTTTATTTTTCTTACTGTCCTTTAGGAGATAAACAATGGATTAATCTTCGAAACCTGATGGATTGGGTTTCAATTTTCATTGGTTTTTACTATTTTATGAGATATGTGATCATTATTAACAAGAACCAACACCCATTACTCCCCCTTCCCCATCCAAAGAAAGTTGTTGAAATTAATAAAGTGATATTTTTTAGGTTCATATTGTACAAAGGGGTGCAGTTCAACCTTTGATAGAGATGCTTCAGTCTCCTGATGTACAACTTAGAGAAATGTCAGCATTTGCACTTGGGAGATTGGTGCAGGTTACTATTTCTTTATCTCTGTTGCATACTGCATTAAAATTTAGAGATCCTTACAATGTTATAAAATGGTATTGCCTTAATGTTGTTGTATTTTAATTTTTGTATTGTTCTTATAAATGATGCTTAGTTATCACCAAAAGACAGATATTTATATTTTTTTAGAGGGAGGTCTTGAAGAGAAAGATTTAGGAAAATAAATAGCTTGTACTATTAGAAGTGCAAAGAAACATCAAGAATTTTTTTTCCCCAAAGAAGTTAGCTACTACATTTCATGCGTATAGTTCAGTACTTTGTAAATCTACTTACAAATATTGGTGTTTATGGTAAAATGTCTTAACGAAATTTGTTAAGGCCTGTCAGCATCATTAGTTCTTTTGGATATGTAATTTGCTTACATTTCTTGGCAGTGTAAATTTATTTAAAGAAGACATATTTTTGTTGTTTGTTGTTGTTTCATATTTTTTCAACTCTCTCCTCTTTAATTTTTTTTTTTTTTTTTTTTTTTGCTCCTCTCAAATGTTGGCTCAAACAAGACACATTTTTATTGTTTGTTGTTGTTGTTTATTGTCTTTTAGTTGTTGTTATTGTTGTTTCTTGTTTTTTCTGCTGTTATTTTTTTTTGTTTTCTGATTGTTGCTTTTTGTTGCTTCTATTTTTCAGTGTTGTTGCTTTTTATTACTTCTGTTTTTCAGTGTTGTTACTTTTTTTTAGTGTTGCTGCTTTTTGGTACTTCTATTTTTCAGTGTTTTTGCTTCTTGTTGCTGCTATTTTTCGATATTGTTGCTTTTTGTTGCTCCTACTTTTCAATATTGTTGCTTTTTTTCAGTGTTATTGCTTTTTGTTGCTTATGTTTTTCAGTGATTAACATGGGTAAATGTTTCTAAAATTTGTCAGGATCGATTTGAGGCAACTGCTATACATAAGCTATTGAAAATGACAAAAAGAAAAAGACCATCAAGGGATTGGACAAGATCATGGACCATACATAACTCACTGTGTGTCTCTCTATGTGGGTCGAGACTCTATTGTTCAAGACTAAAGGCTATGACCTATATGGTGATGGACATTGCAAGTCAAGTTTTGGGGTGTTGCAACATTGTCCCAACCATGAGGGTCCAATCAATCAATCACTTAACAAGAACAAGTTCAACATCTGTACAGCTAGATGGATAGTCACAGTGGGATAGATTTTGCAAAACCAAAAAGAATGTTATGTTAGGCACATCAAAGATGTTGGGACAGCATCACAGTTAAAATGGTTGAAACATGTTGAACCTAGTTTTGACAAAGAACGAGGGATGCTAATGTAGCAAGTCATTGATTTTTTTTTTTTTGTTTCATTTCCTTTAATTGTTGTTTATGTACCTTAAAAACAAAAAAAAATTGAGTAAAAAAAATAAAATGTTAAAGAGTACTTTAAAAATAGAAAAATGTTAAGCATAAAAAAACACTGAGAAAAAATATTGAGAAAAAATAATTATAAAAAAATAGTACTTTAAAAATTAAAAAAAAAAGTTTAGCAAAAAAATGTTGAGAAAAAATGAAGAAAGCAGAAAAAAATATTGATAAAAAATCATTAAGGAAAAAAGAAGACAATAATACCCTAAAAATATGGGAGGAGATGAAAGTGGTCCATATTTGAAAGAAAAAAGTTAGGAAAAGCTAATTTTTGAAAATATTTTTGGTCAGTTAGTGTGCATACTGAGGTTGACACCGCTGTTTTGCAGCAAGGAGAGTCTAATACCATACCTGAAGATAAAAACCTAGTGCGTGAAGCTGAAATTGAATTGGGGGTAGCTGCTTTGGAGCATGAAACGCCTATACCTTTTCCTCCGATGGATCAGTAAGTTGAAGCTGATCCAGATGACACTGATGTTGATGCTAAATTAACATCAGATGCGGATGGGCAGCAACCAAATGCGAATCAGATCAAGTTGTCTTGGGCGAATGAGGCAGAATTACCAGAACAAGAATGGACTACAGTCCAGCGTAAACAAAAACAATCAAAGCCTCAGAAATATAAAGTTACCCTTACAAAACGGGTTTCTAGAAGACTTGTTAAACTTGATCTATGAAGCTAGTCTCATTTTTTGTTTTTTCTTTAGCTATTCTGCTTGATGTTTTTAGCAGAAGAGTCCAATTTCGGTTTTTATTATCTTTTGTTGAAGGCTTCTGCCTCTTTTTTCTTTTCTCGGTCTATGTATATCTTTTTCTCTTTATTTTAATAAATCTTGGACTTCATATTTTTTTCTGAACTCCATCCTTTCACTTAAAAAAAATATATTTTTGGTCAATGTGGCTTTTGATAATATTTTTGGTGTTTGGTCTATTTTTGAAAAAATCCCTATTTTTAATCGATGTGGCTGTATTCCAACCTCACACGTAGGGCTGTGCACGGGGTTCTGGAGAACCCGAACCGTCCCGAAAAATCAAACTAAAAATCTCCATAACTGAAAATATTCGTTGACAGTTTGACTTCTCTGAACCAAACCGTCCTGAAAATATTTATTGGAGCAGGTCTGGAGAACATGAGTTCTCCGAATCGAGAACCGAACGGAACCGTCCTGAATTGCACCAAACTGAAGAACCAAAACCGGAACCGATAATTTACTATATAATAATAATAATAATAATAATAATAATAATAATAATAATAATAATAAAAGTTTAAAATGAAATTTAATATTATTTCAATAATTAATTGTATAGGGAATTAGACAATTTATTACTAATTGCTCATTTAATATATATTTTTAGGTTATAAGTACTAATTGTTAATTTTATATATATGTGTGTGTGTGTGTTAAAATTATGTGTTATAAATGAAATTTAATATTATTTTAACAATTAATTATATAGGGAATTATTTATTACTAATTGCTCATTTAATATATATTTTTTGGTTATAAGAACTAGTTGTTAATTATATATATATATATATATATATATATGTGTGTGTGTGCGCGCGCGCGCGTATATGTATATACAAATACACATACACATACGTACGCATATATGTATATATATATATATATATATATATACATATACACACACTTATAGCTAGTATATACTATACACATATCTATATTTATAATTAATAATCAAGTTTATAATTGTGTTTAAATGAAGAGAAAAAATTGTAGAAAATTAATTTGAGTTTGAATTCAATTCAAATTAATTCTCCATTTGCTCCATTTCTCCGCTCCGAATTGCTCCAAATTTAATTCTCCATTTGCTCCATTTCTCCGCTCCAAATTGCTCCGAAAATTCAGAGCAATTCAGAGTGGAGAATTTTGACATTCAGTTCGATTCCGAAAAACCATTTTTAGAATTCTTCGATTTTCGGTTCGAGTTCGAAAAATAGGTATTATCTGACTTGCTCCAACCCGTGCACAACCCTACTCACACGTTAATATTTTTTAGCGTTAAAAATTGAGAAATTTACATAAATATACCACTTTTGGGCTTCAGTTTTCAGCAAAATATCCCATTTTTTTATTAATTACATGAGTATCCATTTTATTTTCAAGAGTGCCCCCTTTTCCTTATTTTTTTCGTTTTCACCCCCACTTGTACTTTTCATATTCCTTCATTATTTTTTTATTTTCTCTCCCCTTTTTTATTTTTTATTTTTATTTTTATTTTATCCTTATTTTTATTCATTTTTTCTTTTTTCCCCTGTTATCCTTATTTTTAAATTGTCTTTTTA
>CATIWK010303148.1:0-12756 GCA_949634005.1 Mallotus japonicus | reverse complement strand
TGGAGTAGTCAAACCATGTGCCAATATTAACATTTTAAATAGTTAAAATATTTATAAATTAATTTTTTAGTATATTAAAGTGCCAAAAGTTAAATAATCAAATAATAAAAATAGCTAAAAATCACAAAATTTTTTTCCTATAAAATAAGTTAAATTGAAATAGACATACGTATATTAAACTAATTTTAAAATCTGATATATTTGGTTATATCATATATGGTTAAAATTAAACTAAATAAATATGTTTACCATGTGTTCTATAAATTTTTATAAAATTGGATTTATTATATTCATACTCCAATAATACCTGTAATGTTACTATATTTGAATATTTTATATATATACTAATCCCAAAGTATGTTCATTGCACTGCTTGCTAGGCAATGCTAGCGATTGTCACTCTTCAAAACGACACATCGTCTCTTTCTAAAAAAAGCTTACAACAAAAAAAATATCGCATAACGGCAAAAGAGAGAAACAGCAAGCTCGGGTTGCAACGCACGGAAGCATAGTAAATGACGAGAAAGACCCTGACTCGGACAGTTGTACACGCGTCCGCAATTCGAATCCAGCAGCTCACGGTTCACGGACCCGTCACCCACAACATCGAACGAGCTGTTGCGCGAACACAAGTGCACGCAGGCTCTCTCTCTCGAGCTTTCCTTTCGGCACCCTCGAAATCATCCACTTTCTCGGAATCCAAACACGAGCACGCAACTCTTGCCTTGTTTTTGTTCGTCTAAAAAATTCCGCAGATCCAGATCAGAAGCAGCGACGAGGCTAAGCTAAGCTAAGCCAGGCATTATCGCGAAACAGCAGCGATGGCGGAGGAGAATCGCCGGAACTCCTCATCATCTTCTTCTTCATCACGCTCGAGTTCCGGCGAAGTTTCATTGAAGATCAAGAATGAAATTAGCGATGGCAAAGAAATGGAAAGTAAAGCTGCTGCTGCTCCTGTCGCGGCCGCTGCTAGTAGTTCAGTTGATAACAATAATATCAACAATGGAGGCACTGATTCTTCTTCTTCAGGTTTCTTCGATTTTGCTTCTGTCAAATTGAATTTGAATTTAGTTGACCTTTTTTTTTCTTGATAATCCAACGGTTTCATCTGCAATTCTAGTATTCTACGTTTATTTTTTGCATTTCAATTTGAGTATATTGTTTGTTAGATTTCTATTTCTAACGGTTTCTTAAATATGCTAGATGTGTATATGCTACCAATTTTGAATTGTTCATTTTCAAATTTAATTAGGGATAATATAAAAAAAAAACCAGTGCACTATGCATATTTTGAATGCCTTGCTAAACTGGTGAAAATTGTAATCCATATAATACATTTGATGAAACTAATAAAAAAATCAAATTGAAAAAATGTGCAAATTTCAGGATTTGGTTCGATCGTTAGCCCCTTTAATAAATGGCTGTATTATAGTATATGGTATTTTCCTTTTTTTTTTTTTTTTTGGGGAATTGTCTCATAAATGACACAAATGATTGAAGATGGAGACATAATTACTGATTTTGTATCCCTATGGCAAATGCAAATAGCATGGGTCAAACAGGTTACCTGAATTATTGGTCCCTCCCAATTAATCTTTTCAAGTGGGATTTTAATGAAAATGGCTATTCATCGGTCGGTGGATTGACTTTTTCTTTTTTACTTCCTTTAAATGACTATATTCATCCAGCAGCGCATTGGCTTAAGCATAGTATTGTCTGCTTGACCAACGTTGACTTTATTGACATATCAAGTGTAGCCACTAGCTACCTATAATTTTAGCCTGGCAAAGTCACTAGCTACCTATGCTGCTGCCAAAGTTCACAGCATAAGCAGCTGAAGTATTTTGTAGTTTGTATTCGCCTGAGAACTTTTCTTGTACTAAAAAAAAAGATTCTTTGCTTAGGGAAACATTAGTTCAGTACTCCACTGACAGTAAACTTTTTCTATTTTATCTAATTCATATGAGATAGGCCAGTTGAAATAAAACATGAAAAGTCTAGTTTGAGTTTTGGTCCTTTTGGCATTTGTTTTGGGAGCTCAGTGAAGCTTTTTACATGCTTATGCAGAATTTCTATATCTATATCACATTGCAGAAAACTTTTGGCTTTGTTGAATATCATAAGGACATTTGATAAGAAGTCCTCTCCATTGTTGGGAATGGGAATTTCCTTTTTTTTTTTTTTCCTCTTCACCACTCTTCTCTATCACAATTGCTGTTTACAGATTTTCGAGAATTTATTCTAAGTGGTATGAGTTAATTTTGGTTGTTTATGTTGACATTACTAAAAATAGGATTATGATTAAAATTTGAACCTTACTTTGTAGTCATTGTATCAATGGCTCCATGATGATGGCATACAGAGAATTTGGTTCTCCGTTCTTATTAAGTTTACTAGATTCTTGCACATGGAATTGAATTTATAGTATAAAAGTGTTTTGTCTTTGTTTAGGAGTTTCTGGAAAGGGTACGTCTAAAATAAATGCTTCAAAGGTCGAAATGCCCGGTGCTAACAAATTAGAACCTACTTCCAGTGAGCTTAAGCTGGAAAGATCTAAAACAGAGAGGCAAAAACCTAGTATACTTGCTGAAGAGGCAGCACAAATTTTCGATGACAAGATTCCTGTCCAACAGAAGGTATTACTCTTCAACAATGATGATTATTTTCTTCGAAAATTTCTTCTTATCTGTAAAGCCATGAGTGTCCACAAGTTGATTCTATTCTACTAGTATGATTAATATGCTTTGCTGCATAGCGTAAGCTCAATTTTTATTTGATACGCGTTATGTGCTTTGGTTATTCTCTTTTGTATAAATTAAATTCCAGGCTAGGAATACCTTTTGGAAAATTAGTTATGGTGCCTAGTCAATTTAATTTTGCCATAGTTCAATGATAAAATGTGAAGGCCGTGCAGCAATATGGTGAATATCAATGGTATAGTAGTTCAGTGATTAAATGTGCTGTAATATGGTGATTACCAATGAATGATTTTACTTACACTTTGTATTCAAGTGACAACTTTTACAACCAGCCATTGAATGAGATGAATATATACATAAAATACCTTTGACCAGCTTTCAACTTTAAATTAGATTTTTGGGAGGGTTTTATGTTATGGGGACAATAGTGAGTCAACCATCTCTATTTGTTTGTTTGAAATATAAATTAAATTTAATGGTGTGACAATTTCTTCTTAACGGGAGGCGGCCATATCTGTTGAATTGTATGTTTTACTGGCTAAGAAAGACATGCAATATATGAAGGAATTTTGGGCTTGTTCTTGGAAAAAATCATGGGGACACTGTTTCTGCTTTTATGTTTACCACTTCCTTGTTCCCCATTGCCTTCATACTTTCACACCACTCCTAGGTTACTCTTTGATGAGTAGTTTGCTTCAGTTTCATATCCTTTCTTCCTGTTTACTTGTACACTAATCCAATATTTAGCATAGATGCGCAGTTATGCTCTGCATATGTTGCTTCTTGTTATCATTGTTTATTCTGTTATTGTTTACTTATTTACATTGGTGTTGCTGTTGTCATCATCACCATGCCACAGGCTGCTGTAATTTGTACAACGTTTTATCTCTTTTTGTGTTTTTGTTATCTAAAATGTTGAGCTTATGATGATGCAACTGTGCTTGGATTTTTATTTGATTTTATTGAAACTGTGCAGCTTAAATTGTTGAAAAGAATAGCTACTGTCAAAGATGATGGAACTGTTGAATTTGAAGTTCCAGCAGATGTCGCAACCCCAGCTCTTGTCACTAGATCTGATGATGTGCATAATGCCTTTGTTGATGATGAGCCTGTTGATGCAACAGACCTTCAATATATACCCCCACTGCAAATAGTAATTCTTATAGTCGGAACACGTGGAGATGTGCAGCCATTTGTAGCCATTGGCAAACGCCTGCAGGTTATCTTTCTCTTTCCCTCTTCCTTTCCTTCTATTTTTTTTTTTAAATCCTTTTCTTCTTCCCTCACTGGTTCACTGTCTTAAGTTGTTTCCATGGACAACTGCTTGAACTTTTGATTGGTCATTTTTCATTTATGAAGTATTTTTGCTTGACTATTAGTTAGGTAGTATTCCCATTGAACTTTTTAAGGTTTCTTGGATAAGTGTTCATTTATGTTTGCAAATCCACCTTATTTGCAAAACCAGCACCAAAAGTTCTACAGTTATATGCATTGCCAAATATTCATCCTACACCAGTGGTTAATGAAAATTTTTGGCTTACCGTTTGTTTGTGCAAAGCAAATAAGTCTAACACTATTTATGTATTTCTTGAAACTACAGTAGCTGGCTTTAAGCTTATTATTGATCATGTGAAGAAAAGAAATAAATGTTGGTTATATTATTATTTTGAGGCTTTTGCAACTTTACGTTTTGAAATTTTAGTCTAATTATGAGAGTATGTTTATGCAGGATTATGGCCATCGAGTTAGACTGGCAACTCATTCAAATTTCAAGGAGTTTGTCTTGACTGCAGGGTTGGAGTTTTTTCCTTTAGGCGGAGATCCAAAAGTTCTTGCTGGCTGTATGTACCCCTGTACCTGAAAGGACATGTCATTTAAAACTATTGCAGTCATCTTTCAATTTTTCCCCATGATGATAGTCCTTTGAAGTTGTTACATGTCTCTTACGTATGATTGGAAAGCATTACTTGGTTTTTATGATATCTGCAGCAAGTGACCCTTCTGGTTTATATTTCTAGTGGATTTATTATAATATTGTTATGTACGTGTAACCCCTTTGTGAAACTTATAGGTGTCTAAATTTGTACTGATCTATAGCCTTGCATTACTGGCAAGAGATTACACTGGTTGTTATTTGTTATCCACTTAAATATTTACTATGAGAGCAATATGCAATTTATTTTCTACTAGCGAAGTTCAACCTGTAAAAACTTAGCTTTTGATTTAAGATATCATTTTTTTTTTTTTTTTTTTTTTGAGAAAGAGCAATCTATTCCTACAATATTTGGATAAATTTGCTATTGGAAGTTGCTTTAACAACATTTTTGAATCTACAAATTCCTAAGTGCTGTTGTTATGTGAGATCAAGTCTTGTTGATTATATAATTTTGCTTACCTGTATCATGTATCTGCCAATGGCTGTTATGGCTTTCATCAATAATATTTTTTTGTTTGGGTTGATTTTTTCTGAGCAGACATGGTTAAAAATAAAGGCTTCTTGCCCTCGGGGCCTTCAGAGATACCCATTCAACGAAGTCAGTTGAAAGAAATTATAAACTCTTTGCTTCCTGCTTGTAAGGACCCTGATATAGATTCTGGCGTCCCCTTTAGGGCTGATGCGATAATAGCTAATCCTCCAGCTTATGGTATGACTTCATCCCTTTTTGAATCTGTCATAAAACATAATGGTCTGAGTTCAGACAAATATTTATTTTGAACCTTCTATGTATTGTTTCTCATAAATACACACCTACAAGTTCTGAATCAGCAGTATATTTACGTGTGTATAGTTTGGGTGTCATTTGGATTCTCTACTTATTGACGATGAAAAGGCAATACCTTGTTTTAAATCATTTTTCACAAACATTGTGATTGAAGTTTGGACCTTCTACAACATCACTGACTATGTTCTTGTGATTAGGCACAACGGAAAAGAGTGTGTGCATGCATATGTTCATAAATATCTGGAAAACTTATGGAAGTGTGGATTTTTCTCTTATTTTGTTTTATGTTTTTGCTCTCCCTAGTGGCACAACTAGAATGACAGAGTTACAAGTGTTGCTTGGTGTGGTGTGTTGTTCAGTCCCTTGATGGATAGTTTAAGTGTTGCTGTCAAGTCTTACTGTTTACTTTTTTGGGTTCATGAAGAGATCTTTTGTCCTTTAGGTTGCATAATTGGGGAAGCCTTTTGTGTGTGTGTTATTTGGCTTTAAAACCGTACATAAGCAAGTATTAGGTGTACACAATAATGATAGTTTTGATGCATGAGTACCTTATGCTTTATTTCACCATTTGCATTAATTTGAAAGCAGCATGAAAAATTAGTATGACCTTCATAAATAATATGTCAGTAGAAGTTTCTTATCTCCTCTGATTTGGTGTGTTGCTTGCAACATGGAGAGATGAAAATCATTAAAGCTTTATGGAAAAAGGTAAAATAAAGCCCTAAATTTTAAAGAATCCATTGGACTTGAATATTATTTTCACTCTGTATATTACTCAAATCAATAAAGATACTCTTTACTATAAAAAAAAAGATGGTCTTTAAAATAAAGATCACCTTTGAACATGCTGTAATATGCTTAAAGTTTGAAAAAATGTGTTCAACTTGGTATCTCAATTATTTTGAGAACTTATTAGACCAGAGCAGAATTTTCTTTTCAATATTCTACAGCTGATGTTATTATCTCTTCTTTAGGGCACTCTCATGTGGCTGAGGCACTAAAAGTTCCACTTCATGTGTTTTTCACAATGCCATGGACGTAAGTCTTTGTCTGGGTAATGGAATTTAGTTGAATTAATTGTATAGATTGAATTATCTTCTGTTTACACTTTGTGCTCTATCTCTTTTCTATCAGTTTTTGCACTAAATGGTATGCTCTGAGTAAGCTTAAACTGCTTTAAGCAAATGCTGTCTTTTCTACCAGGCCAACTAGTGAATTTCCGCATCCTTTGTCACGAGTCAAGCAACCAGCTGGATATCGAGTGAGCCCATTGCTTTTTCCCCTTCTCTTTTTGACACTTTACTCTAGCTTTTATTTTTATGCTGATTCTTGGTTCTTTCTGTTAACTTTTGTGATCTGCCATTTCTGTAGCTTTCATATCAAATAGTTGACTCCTTGATTTGGCTTGGAATACGGGACATGATAAATGATGTTAGGAAAAAAAAGCTAAAGCTACGGCCTGTGACGTATCTTAGTGGTTCACAAGGCTCCGATTCTGATGTACCACATGGATATATATGGAGTCCCCACCTTGTTCCTAAACCAAAAGGTGCTTTATATTTGTCATTGTGTGGTTGTTGGATCTAATAGTAGTGAAGGTAACTTGTTATGGTAATCATAGACTATACTAAGCAACAATCTGTGAAATATTCTCCAACACAAATATGGTTGCACTCTGTGTCTGGAACTGTTGTCCACTTTGCAATCTGGGCATATCATTTAAGCAAAATAATGGATCTGTTTGTATGCAATAATTACTGATTCCTTTGAATACCGAGCCTCTTGTCTTGTGATGGCCTAACTGAATGAAAAGGAAAAATGCTGATTTCTTCCTTGATAGTTTTGTAATTACCTAAATGGATTACCATGCTATGACTATGTAGCTTTTAGTTTCTTTGGATCTTACCTTGGATGTGCTAAAAGGATGTTCTGTAATTTCAGTAAAGTAGATGAATTGCACTTTCATTTATTAAATAATTTTATGTTGAGGGTTCAACAAACAGTTTTTTTGTTAGTCTTATAAGAAAGACTACTTTATTACTAGGTTTCTCAGTAAGGCTGCACAAATCTGGAGCTCAAGCTTTGAACAATAACATGAGCTACTTAGTGCTAGATCATGAGTGCGATCTAGGCTTACAAGCTACCCAAACTCAAACACATCTTTGAACTCAAGAATGCAACTATGAACATTGAGTTTTAAACTACTATAAAAATCAGTTGATTACTAAGAATACATAAAGAGAATATACATTTTTTTGTTTTAGTGTTTATTCATATTGGGGTAAATAAAGACTATACTTGGTAAATACTTACAGGAGAACCATAAATCAGCTTGATGGTCAGTTAATTAATTAATTTATTTTTTCCCAGGAGTCCATCAAGATCCTAGAAAAGCCAAGCATAGTTTTCTTTAAGCTTGGCTTTTGAATATCAAATTGGGTTTATTAACATTTATTATTATAGGTTTATTGCTGGATTTTGGTCGTTCTTCATGGAAGGATATTAAAGTTTGGTCACATCTTTTGCTTGGTGTGCAGATTGGGGACCAAAGGATGATGTTGTTGGATTCTGCTTTCTTGATCTAGCATCAAATTATGAGCCTCCCGAGTCACTTGTAAAATGGCTTGAAGCTGGTCCAGAACCTATTTATGTTGGGTTTGGAAGTCTTGTGAGCTTGCTTTCTGATTCTTCTTTTCCACTATTTCTAGGAAATATGAACCTGTGCATGGCTTGCTGTGCTTAATTGCTGCAAAATTGTTGGGTTGTTTCTGGACGGTGTTGGCTAAAATTCTTGGAAACTATTTACTGGAATCATACATTGCCATTTGATTTTAGCTGAACCCCATTAACTCAGGACCAAGGCTTAGTTGAGTTGAGTATACATGCCATTTGATTTCAGATGGTTATCTGTTGGTTGCCTTCTGTGACAGAAATCGCCTGCCTTTTTTTTTTTTAATGGAATTGAAAATCAACTAGTCTCTGTTACTTACAGCATTTGCCTGCATTTATAGGTTTTTGTTGCGCTATAAACAAAAATAAGAGTAAAGAAAACAGAGAAGAAGAACACATAGATTTAACAAGGTTCGGCAATGTGCCTACGTCCTCGGGAGCAGAGTGGCTGGAGTTATTTTATTAATCCAAAAGCATACGCCTAGGGTTACAAATACGTGATATATATATATACATATAGTACTAATTTACAAAAAACACCCCTGTACTGTACCGCGGGAACCATACACAACAGTTTTAATTTTAAATTTTCCCTAGTTTGAAGATAGAAATATTCTAGGACTTCAAAAATGACCTTGAATTTTTTGATGGCTAAAAATGCTGAGGTCTCCATGTTGAAGACATTGATCTGTATTTAAACTGAGGCAATGATGCAAACAATTTTCTGTTTTCAAAATTTTCTGGTTATATGTTTTCTTTTTTTTATCACAGCCTGTTCAAGAACCAGAGAAGTTTACACAAATAATTGTCGATGCATTAGAACAGACCGGACAAAGGGGAATCATTAACAAAGGCTGGGGTGGCCTTGGTAATTGTAAGTTTCTAGTTATTTGAGAACTTATATTGTTTTCCTGCTGTGCTGCCTATTTGCTCATATTTCTGTCTGTTTCTTTAATGCTGATATATCAAGTGTAATTTTGATTTCTCAGTGGCAGAACCTAAGGAGTTCATATACTCACTGGACAACTGCCCTCATGACTGGCTATTCTTGCAATGCAAGGCAGTGGTAAGGCTTAGTTTTGCATTTCTGTTGCTTGTAGAAATTCTTATAGTGCAACTGTTGTTGCATTGTAGCTGTCCATATGAATTTATAAGAATTGAAACAAAGAAAACATTTGTGGGAATCGTCTATGTGTAGCCAGTTCTGTGGATGATTTATTGAATTAAATCAGACACGGTATACTTGTTTTTTATTCAGTAAGATGCACTGTTGGATGTTGACCTATAAGATGGTAGAGAACTTTGTTCCCTGAATTTCTCTCATCAGATTAATATCGAATATATTTTGTTCTCTTAACTTTCTTGGTATATTTAGTATATTGACTGCTAGTGCTTATCAGTGTGAAATTGTGAATTTTGTTCTCAGGTTCATCATGGTGGTGCTGGAACAACAGCTGCTGGTCTCAAAGCTGCAGTAATGTCTACATCCTATTTCTCCCTCAGGTTTTTAATTTCAGTTCCATATCATCTGCCTTGTAACTTTTGTCCCTTTCTATTTTTGCATGACAGTGCCCCACAACCATTGTGCCTTTCTTTGGTGACCAACCATTCTGGGGTGAGCGAGTGCATGCCAGAGGATTAGGTCCTCCTCCCATACCAGTTGATGAGTTCTCACTTCCCAAGTTAATTCATGCGATAAATTTCATGCTAGATCCTAAGGTAATGTGGATTTTGTGATGCGCTGGTTTTATTTTTATTTTTGAAAAGCTGTGCTGGTTTTATTTAATCCAGCATTTATAATTTACATGCAAAATCCCAAGATATTTATGGCTCCACTGTTACTTACCATAGGCTGCTGGCCTGATGTTGATAGCAGTGATGGAAATTAACCTATCGGTTTTTGATGCCAGGTGAAGGAGCGTGCAGTTGAGCTTGCCAAGGCTATGGAAAATGAGGATGGAGTAACCGGAGCAGTGAAAGCATTTTTTAAGCATCTTCCTCGGAAAAAGCCAGAGCCAGATCCAGATCCAGAGACATCATCGGAACCTTCCAGTTTTTTCTCCTTTAGCAAATGTTTTGGTTGTTCCTGACTCTCAGCTAGATGTCTTTTGGTCCCTTGTATAAATTGCTCATGTTCGCATCGGCAGCATAACATGATTCCTCGGCATTTGAGTGTCTACTAACCCAGACACGCCAACTCTTTTTGTTATAGTGCTACAAACTTTGGTTCCTACTTTGTAAATTGTAATTATCCCCATTTGTTGCAGCCAATACAAATATATATTTTTTGCAGTAGATGAGCTACCTTTCTATCTTACGAGTTTATATGTTATTTAATCTCTCTTTAAAGCCCCCACCTCAAAAAAATAAGGTTCTTTTAACCTTCCTGAAGGTTTGAGCCGGGGTTGATTCGGGTTGGATGACATTGTCTGCAAATTGTTGTGGTATTTATTTGAAGTTTTTTTTTTCTTCCTATGACTGCTTTTATCTTACAAATGAAAACCTTGGGGTTCAACATTTCCTTGGAATCTGATGTAAAAACGAAAACTGACTTGTTGCTTTCAACTGACATATTTCGATAGAGTTAATTGAAGATCCAGAAATGCCATGACTTGTTCTAGAGAAGAAGGCAGTTGCCACTCTCTATCACATTAAATTCGACCGTTAGCAAGCCTTTGTGGGTCGTTTTTGTATTTAACCATATTAATCAAAGTGACATGAATTGTTCTTATTGGCGCCACGTGTAGGCAGCTCAAAGACTGGGAACAAGCATTGGGCTCTGTTAGTTGAAGGGTATGACAACGAGGCTTCAAGGGCTGCTCAGGAAAGGAATGGATGAAAAGTGACAAATTGGCGGTGGAGAGTACAGGACCAGTGGCTGTCAGCCCCATAACTATAATTATAGAAAAAGCAGAGGAATGCAGCAAGCAGTAGTAAGAGCCAAGCCATTTGCATGCATGCACAGAGCAGCAGAGAAATATATATATAAATATATTTGCACAATAACCACCATTGCTGAGTTCCAGACCAAGTGGGGGCTGGTTTAGGCTTTTAAGCCTTACCCAATCCTTTGCACATTGGCCATTGGAGATATCACACAGAACCTGATCATCCCCTCTCCAAGCTTAGCTACTCTGACAATCTCACTTCCACCACTCCAAAATTCATTTGGTTTATTCATGTTGGTCTTTTCAAATTTAGTTGTTTATTTTTTTTGACAAGCATATAGCAGTAGCACCACCATCTCTCCTTAATGCTCCATGTTGGAGATTGTAGCAAGCAAAAGTTGTACTGGGAAGGTAGAGGGCAAAGTGCTGGACCAATAAAGGTTAAGAGACTTAATTTGATTATGTAAATAAATCTTACACAATTTGAAACCTACTACTTTGATTCTTGATTCATGACCAATCTTGAAAAATGAAACAAAAGAAACAGATAGTTAAACTCCTGCAAGAAGAAACCCCATTTGCCCATGAAACTGGTGATTGTCAGAGAAAAAATTTTAGTCCGTTTCCCAATCCAGGCATTTTCTCTCCACCAATAACTCATCTGTTTACCTTAATAAGTTGCAGGATCCATCCATACATCCATCCCTACTTCTCTCTCACTTATCTTCTGCTTCCAAGCCCATACAGCACCTTGTGTCAAGCACTCTTATCTAATTATTACACGTAAGGGCTCTTCACATGCAGCAGCAATGCATTTCTTCAACTCTTTTTCAACTTAGTTTCTGAACCCTTTTTCTTTTTCTCTTTATCAGATCAAACACCCAAAAAAAAAAACTCACCCACTTAGCTAGCTATCTACCATATTTTGGTCCTTTTTCACTAGCTTTTCTCTTCTGCCATTTCTTTTATTTTCAAGAACAGAAAAAAGAGTTTAAACCCTTTTTCAAACCCATTATTGATTTCTTTCTTTACATCTATACATATATATACATATATCAAGATTCTTGGTTTTACAGAGCCATGGAAATTGAAGAAAAGGTTTCTCAAACCAGAAACAACGCAGAAGAAGATACAAGAAGTTCGAGAGTGTTTTCTTGTTTATTTTGTTCACGAAAATTTTACAGTTCTCAAGCTTTAGGAGGTCACCAAAATGCTCACAAGAAAGAAAGAAATGCAGCAAGAAAGGCAAAAAGAGCATCAGAATATGCACCACCACCACCACTACTATCTCCTTCACTTCCAATGGTTTTTGCTCCAACTCCTCATCATCATTTAGGCTTATTACATCACCCTTCAATGTACATAACTGCCCATGCAGCTAGCTTGCCTTGTTATCCTAGCCAACAATTCTGTGATGGCTTTGGATCCAGTGGTGCACCAAAGTTTGATGATAACAGTAACAATAACAACGGAATATTTTATGGTGGGAATTGTTCAAGTCATAAGTATCATCAATGTGAAGAAGATGAGAGGAGTTTCTTGAATTGGCAAAGGAGTATAAGATGCAATGGCTTCAATGGAAGTGGGTCTAATCAAAAGCCAGTACCCACTACTACAATGGTGAATAACAAGAATATTATTAGTCCTCATCATCAGAATGTGGGGAGTAATAATAATGCTACTAAAGATCAAAAGCTTGATTTGTCTCTCCATTTATGAAGGAGCTAGCTAGTTTGCTAGATATTGTGGTAAGAGAACCCTTTTTTTTTTTTTTTT
>CATIWK010303138.1:0-11240 GCA_949634005.1 Mallotus japonicus | reverse complement strand
TATATATATATATATATATATATATATATATATATATATATATATATATATATAAGTAATTATTATATTATATTTTATTATTTAAATAATAAATTAATAATAAAAAGTAAACAATAGCAATACAATGAAGATACATCTATTCTGAATCTCAAAAAAAAAAGATACATCCAAATAAAATAATAATTAGTTAAAAAAACATTTAACAAAACTACATAAATTAAAAAATAAAGGTTAAGAATAGTAAAACAAAAGTAAAGCCCAAACTGACTAAACTTCACAAAATTAAACCCCAAGAGCGGAATCTTCTCCATCAAAAAAAAAAAAAGGCAGCCAAATCTCCAAAGAGATAACGATAGCAGAAGACTTACACAGAGGTGGGACTTTTCTTTTTTTCTCTTCTCGTTGGTTGAGAATCTAGAGATAAAAGCTATTACTCAAGTATCGATCGATAGAGATAAAGTTGTTCTAGTATTCTTAGGAGTTATAAGAAGTTTAATTTGCTGTATAAAGACCTAGAATTTGTTCTTAATTCATTCTTAATTCTCCTAATTCAAATGGGTTAATTTCTTGAAGAATGGTTTTGTTGGTTTTTTCTTCATCTGGGTTTTGTGAATTTTTTTTTTTAACATAGGATACGCGATCTGAAGAAGGAAACGCGTTTCCATTTTTTGGTAATTACAGACACGACCCCGGAACATTCCAAGGACGTATTTTGGCGTTTCCGTTTAGGAAACGTATCGGAAACGGAGAAACGTCCCTGGAGTGACGTTTCCGTGCATCGGAGTTTCCAGGTAAATTTTGAAGATGACATAGGGAGCAGAAATCAAGAGACTGGAGAATATATGGTTTAATGACAATTGCAGCAGCAACTTGAAATATTCGAGTAGACATGGTCTTCAAAGTTTATGGGGGCTTATTCTTGATTTCAGGAGTATCTTCACTTTTAGCTCTCTTGATTTGCACTTATTTTTGTTTATCGGTACAAGGGAGTCGTGATATCTGCTGATGATTCAAGAACTTCATTGTGGAGTATAATTTGCAGGTTAAATATTTTCAAAGTCACCCAACTATACCCTTGTTGCAGTTTGGGTACTAAACTTTAATTTGTTTCCTTTTGGTAACTCAACTTTGATTTTGTTTCAAAAAGGGCGCTGTCCAGAATTTTTAGTCCTTCAATTTTAACTTTTTTAATTTAGTTCAAAATTACAAAGAATTTTAGAAATTCATTTCATGACCTTTTCCCATAGCTCTAATACCACTCAATGTAAGTCTGCTCCTACTAAACGGAATCAAAGAGTTACTCAAGGATCAAAAAGGATGAGATCTTGATTTTCTAAATTCTTTCAACTTCTCAAACTTGTTAAAGTATCAAGAACTAATAATAGGATCCAATACTGGTTATAATATTTTGAATGAATATTAAAATTTTCTTGACCAACTTTAAATAATTTATGCCTTAAATTTTTTAAACTATTAGTATTAGACCGGTCAAATAAACAAAGATATTGAACAAGATTTTCTACAATAAAAGGCATGAAGTAAATAAAAATATAATTAAAATTCCATTTTATTTATTTTCTATAAAACCTACGAACTTATTTTAAAAAAAGTTCAAGTTTGGACTAAATTGGTAATCATGAATTCTTTATGGATTAGAAAAAGCTTTTGGTAATCATTTTGAAATTAAATAGAAGTATAGTAACCAAAAGGATACGAATTGAAGTTTGGTGACCAAAATGAAATAAGGCTAAAGTTTGGTACCCTCCTAAATAATTAACCCATAATTTGCAGTTTGATAAGAATATTTAGCCAAAATCACAGGCATTATCAGACCATAAACGCCGTGGATAATGGAATTGGTCCAGGTGATCCTGGTGAAGTAGTAGGTTCAGGCCTTCCAGGAGGAACACATATTCTTCAGTGAATTGAATCCAAATTCAAATACACAAACACTAGTTACAGAAATTGAGCTCGCCAATGCCAATAATCAAATAAAAAAAGGCAAGCAACTAGCTAGTGAAAAAAATCCTTTAGATTGCATGATTTGCATGCATAATGGGATAGTGCAGGGGAAAAATTCAGGGACTGATCCAAAAATTTATGTTAGTGGTGGCAATATGTGTAGATGTGTGTGTGTTTGGGGTTATTTACAAAAATACTTATTAAAAATATTTCTTGATGATAATTTTAATTTTTTTCATAATTTTTAATATTTAATACTAATAAAAATTTATTATTAATATATAATTTAATCATATTTGTACACTAAAAACAAAGGCAAAAATTATATTAAAATGTGTACGATTAGTACAAGATGTTATATTCTAATATTTAATTTTAAATTTAATATATATAATAACGTTGTATTTAGCAACTAATTTAATTTGATACTAGTACTGTGTCATGTGATTTGGATATACTAGTATTAAATTGTAAAATAAAATTTATCAAATAAATAGTAATTTATTATATTGTGAAATATAGGGAAAACCATTAGTTGTATCATGAATTTTAAGCTAATTATCAATTGAATTCTACTTCGAAAGTTATTTTAATTTATTCCTTCAACTTTATAAATTGTGCCAATTCTATCTAATTCTATGTGAATGACCTAATTGCATTTAAAAAAAATTATTTTTAGGTTCCCATAAAATAAATTTGACACTTATTAAATTTTTTATTTTCTAGAGAAAAATAAAATATGAGAAGATGTTTTCGAATTCTAATTTTGTCACTCTTGACATAAATTTAGAGATTAATTTTTAAATACTTTCATAATTTTTTTTATTTTTTACTAAATCCTTGATTTTTTATTTTAAAATTTACTTCTCAACTTTCAACCACATTATTTAGAAATTTTTCTAATAGAGGTCAAATCAAAAAAGTATTGGATAAAAAGAGAGAATTTTGAGACACTAAAAATATTAGTCAATAATATAAAAGTATTTAGTTTTTCTGAAAAATATGAAAAAATTTAAAATTAATTTTTTTTATTATTTATAGTGATAGTTAAAAGTTCTTACTTTATTTATTTTTATTTTTTAAATATTAGTCTATATAATAAATTGATTCACAAGTTCACTTTTTTCTTATTATTTTTAATTGATACATAAAAACTTAAAATTTTATGCAAAAATTTAAAGATTAATTTAAAATTTTATTTCAAAAAATGTTAAATTAAAACTTGAGAATAATTTTAAATTTTATTTTTCTTAAAAAGAAATTTTTAAAATTACAATTAGATCATTTAAATAAAATTGGATAGAATTGATACAGTTTATAAAGTTGAATGAGCAAATTGAAATGACTTTAAAAGTAGAATTTAATTGATAATTGATTTTTTTTTTTTTTGGTAATACAATTGGGCAAAGCCCGAGCAAAACAAAACAAACTAACGAACACCAGAAATCTAAGAAGACATTCCAATACAATCTTGAGCCAAAAGGTCACGCAGAGCAGCAGGCGGAGCAGACAAAATGGAGAGATCATCAATAGAAGCAGCCCCTTCTTTAGCAAGCCAATCGGCACACACATTACCCTCCCTGCTTTGGTAAACACAAGTAAATACATCTTCTCCTAACAGAATCTGCTGGATGGATCGAACCAAGTTGCTGCTATTACCAAATACTTTGCCATTACCATTAATTGCTTCGACAGCTAAAAGCGAATCTGATTCAATGAGCAGATTATTAAAACCACGTTACTGAGCAACTTGCAACCCAATAAGAATACTCCAAAGCTCAGCTTCAAGAGGACTACACATGCCACAACTTTGGAAGTAGCCAAGGAGCCAGCTGCCATTATGATCTCTGAACAGACCTCCAATTCCTGCTTGGGACGTCTTCGATGGACAACTGCCATCAGTATTCAGTTTGACCATCCCAGGTTCCGGAGGAGTCTAGGTGGGAGAACGCTAAGGCGCTGAGTCTTTCCAAGGAAGATCAAGATAATACCGCTCAGCTTTAGCAATATCTTGACACTGAACAATAATAGACTGGACAGCAACCTCCAGAGGTACAGTTTGGTTGCTGAGGACGAAGTGGTTTCTCCAATGCCAGATGTACCACATCGTCACTCCAAAAATGATCCTCCATTCCACCCCGATATCTAAAATCCTTTTGTTATTAAGGTTGGAAGACAACCAGTCCTCGGCATCAGCATTCTAGAAAACTGTGGAGCTATGAAGATGGAAGACCTGCATCCAAATGCGATGAGCTTCATTGCAGTCACGAAGAGTATGAAGGACTATTTCTTCCTCAATCCCACATCTAGAGCATAATGAAGATGGAATGATTTTCCTGTGAAAACACATCTGAGCAGTGGGCAATTTGTTACGACTCACCAACCAATGAAAAGATCTTATGCGTTGAGGGCCTCGCCACTGCCATATCTTCGACCACTTGGAATCGTTAGGGATGCTATCATAATCATTTAACAGCTCATATGCAGATTTAGTTGAGAAATTGCCCGAAGCCGGAGCACTCCAGTAGATGCTATCTGGCCCATTATTCATAGAAGGAGGAATCAAGCTGGCAATTCTAGTTTGAGCAAAGGAAGGGAGAAGATGTCGAAATGAATCCTAATTCCATTGCCCAGATTGAGACATATAAGAAGTAACTGATCGACTTATATCAATGCTCGGAATATCATTCAAGGCAACAGATTTAAGAGGGGCTAGTCCTTCTAACCAGTTGTCCTTCCAGAAGTTGATAGATTGCCCATCTCCAGGATTCCAAGCGATTCCTTTTAGAATCAAGTCCCAAATAGAGCATAAACCACGCCAAACATTGGAACAACCATTCTTAGCTTGAAGTTTCATAAGACCGAGGTCACTCTTGACATGCTTGCTCTTTAAAAACCGAACCCATAGAGAGTTCGGATTAGAGCAAAATCTCCACCCAAGTTTCATAAGGAGGACCTTATTCATATCTTCGGCTTTTCTAAGACCCAACCCTCCTTTACTCTTGGAACTACAAACAACATCCCAATTGACTAGGTGCATCTTCCTATTATCATTTGTAGAGCCCTAAATGAAATCACGAACTGCCTTATCAATTTCTTTGCATGTTAAAATTGGAAATTTTGCTGCCAGCATGGGGTAAATGGGCATGGCTTGTAAAACAAAGTTAGATAAAGTCACCCTACCCGCCATGGATAATTGCTTGGCTTTCTAACCCGAAAGCTTGTTTTTAATTTTCTCGACCATGGCTCTAAATGTAAATCTATCCACTCTACCTTGGATCACATCCGACCAAATATTTTCCAAGGCTATCAGCTTGCACAAAACCCAAGAGGTGACAGATATTCGAAGCCAAGGAGATCTTAATATTCTTAGAGAAATAAACTCTAGTTTTATCCTTGTTCACTTTTTTACCTGAAAAAACATAGAAATCATTTATAATTTATTGAATAATCAAAGCTTGCTCTAGAGAGGCTTCCGTAAAGAGCAAAAGATCATCAGCAAAGAATAAATGGGACAGTAGATGGCCATTTTTGCTGAGTTGCACTAGTTTCCAAACACCATTTTCAACTGAGGAATTAATCAAGTAGGACAACCTTTTAATACACAAGACAAAAAAATACGGGGGGATAGAGTCACCTTGCTGAATCCCCTGTGTAGGAAGAAATTTGTCAGTGGTTTCACCATTCCAGACAACATTCATACTAGCCGATCTGATGCATATCATAATTTTGGAACACAATAATATCGGATGAATGCCACTAGCTGAAAGAGAATCTTCAATGAAATCCCACCTAAGCCTATCATAAGCCTTTTCAAGGTCCACTTTTATGGCCATAATCCCATTCTTCCTAGACCATTTATTCATGGAGTTTACCACTTCTTGAAACACAATGACATTGTTAGTAATTTGTCGCCTAGGCACAAAACTGCATTGCGTTTGACCGATGAGGGTCTCCATATGGGGTTTGATCTTCTTGACAATCAACTTCGTAATAACCTTGTAAGCTACATTGCACAAACTGATGGGCCTCAGGTGGAGCATAGAAGAAGGATTCGGAACTTTGGGGATAGGAATGATATAAGTTGCATTCAGGCGATCATCCAAGTTACCAGTAGCAAAGAACTCCTGGACTAACTTAAATAAGCTGTCACCAACAATATCCCACTGACTCTGATAGAATACAGGTTGGAGGCCATCCGGACCAGGCGCTTTGTACGGGTGCATATCAAAGACAGCTCCCCTGACTTCTTCTTTAGAGAATTCTTTCCCCATGTCTTCGATAGCATTGGCATTCAAATTAGGAAAAAGGTTCGGCCAATTAGCATTCTCAGCTGTACCTTTTTCATCTTCATACAAATGCTTATAGAAGTTGCAAGCAGACTGTTTGATTATAATAGGATCGGTCACACAATGCCCATCAATTTTTATACTGCCAATTTTGTTATATTTACTCTTGACAATGGTTGATGTGTGGAAAAAGGATGTGTTGCAGTAGCCAAATTTGAGCCATCTTTGGCGGGACTTTTAGAACCATATGATCTCCTCCTGAAGATGGATTTCTTTGTACTCCATTGCCAAGACATCTCGTATAGCCTTTAACCGAGCAGAGCACCGATGATCAAGAATACGGTCAATAGAATTAATTCTGCCCAGAATAGCCTTCTTCCGTTGAAAAACATAACCGAAGATATCCTTATTCCAAATTTTCACTTTATCAATAAAATGTTGTATAGTATCCATGAAATCATCTTCCACTATCCAATTATCTCGGACAAAGTTTTTGAAGCCTGCATGAGTTAACTAGGCAGCTTGGAATCTAAACGACCTGGTATTGACTGGTGGAGGAGGACAACCATCAAAGCTGAGAAGAATGGGTCTGTGGTCGGATTTAATTATGGGAAGATGGCGAAGAATTGCCTCCAAAAATGCCAATCTCCAATCTGAGGAGGCAAGAGCACGATCCAATCTTTCTCTAACACAATTTCTCTCCCAAGTGAATTTAGGACCAACATAGCCAACGTCGAGAAGCTGGCAGGAATTGATCATATTTCTAAATTTCTTGCAACTAGACAAAGGTAAGTGACTGCTACCCAGCTTCTCCTCTTTGCCCAAGTAAGCATTAAAATCATCGATAAGCAACCATGGGGAGTTAATAAATGTATGTAAGTTTTTAAGGTCTTGCCATAAATTTTCCCTAGAGGTAGGAACTGGACTGCCATAGATGGCGGTGCAAAGGGTCAGGCAACCTTTAAAAAGAATGCTGAAATGCACGAGTTAGGCAGTGGAATGCAAAATATCAACCTTTACCCGATGATCATCCTATAGCACCCAAATACCACTTGCAAAAACTCTGGCTTCTTCCCTGAATGAATTTTTGAAACCCATACCAAGGACAACTGAATCTGCTTTCTGCCCACTAATCTTAGGTTCCAACAACAGTAGCTTGATTTTCCTTCCCCTCAATAGGAGGAGAGAACTCAAACATGTCTTTTTTTCCTTGACTATTGATAATTGGTTTAAAGTTGAAGATAGTACATATCATTTTCCCTTAATAAATATATTATTGGATAAATAAAAATAAGAACAGCTAACAAATTGGTCCACTATTAACTTCTTACCACCCCAACGCTCATCTTCCAACGGAAAAATCTAAGCCAATGAAAGTAATTTTCTGGCTGTTAGATACAGGCATATAGCAATATGTCACAAGAATATCCAAAAAATGTGCTTAAGGATCGCTTAGATTGCTCGAACAGAGCTAGGGGTGTGCAAAAATAGAACCGGACCAAAAATTGAACCGAACCAGTTCGATTCGGTTTGGTTGGTTAATATTTTCGATTTTTGAACCGAATCGAACCGACTGAATTTTTGGTTCGGTTTTTATACTCAGAAAATCTGTTAACCGAATATCACTAATTTTTAATTTTTTTTATTTTTTAAATATTATAATAATGTAATAAAAAATAAAAATAATTAATATTTTTTAAAATTTAAGTTATTTCGGTCGATTTGGTTTTTATTTTGAAAATTTCAGTTATTTTGGTTCGGTTTCCGGTTTGGTTTGATTCTATTTTAATTTTTTCGATTCGATTAATTCTATTTTGGTCAAACAAAACAGACCGAAGCGACTTATGTTGACACCCCTAAACACAGGATCAATTAATGAAGATTTTCGTGGACCTCCTTCACAACAAGTTGTCACTAGCTTCTGGTTTTGTTTCTCAATCATGGGTTTTGCTAAAATTGCAGGTTTTTAATTTATGTAGTAGTAGGGAGAAATTATAAGAAATTTGTCTAGTCAAGTTAAATTTTTACTCTCTAAAGCACATCCATTGGATAAGTAAACATTGCACAACTTTTAGTGTGTTGGAACAAATCAATGTACAAAAATGAATATTAGAGTTACATGCACATGTGGCTAAAAAGATACGAAAATCTTAAATCAAGTGTGATGGGTGTAATATTACATATGTTTAGAGTTGAATTTTAATGGATTTTGAATAAATAAATAATGTTAATTGGGTAGAATTTAAGGTTAATTAGGAAATATTCTAGTTTTGGTATCTGAATTAGGATTCTATTGTTTTTGATTTAATTCTAGTCAAATTAGGAGTTTTATTTAAGTGTCTAATTAATCTTCCCTTTTTGTAAGCAAATCTGAAAAGGAATTCCAAGAAAAAGAAAAGGAAGTGTACAACATGGCCACAACACGGTCATGCTGGGGCCGTGTCCTCTACTGGACTATGAGTATCATGCAACACGGGGGCAACACGGTCATGTGCTAGACCGTACATCTTTCTGTCCAAATTGAAGAATTTATGAGCATTCAACACGGCTATAACACGGCCATGTGATCTTTTAATTTCAGTTGTTTAGATTAATATTTTATTCTATAAATTGCTTTATTCGATTTGCCAGCTAAAAACATAAGTAGAAATATTAGTATTTAATATTCAATTCTTGTAGGAACGATATCTTTTGTACTACAATTCGTGATTCGTGCCTTTATGGGTTTTGACCACAACAAAGTGCTATGACGGATCATTTCAATAGATGTAGGTATTTCTTGATTTGGGTTGCTACCGTTCGGCATTTGGCCATCTGAGCTTGGACCAACATGCTCTGCAGAATCAAAATGCATTTGTTGCCCTGCACTCGAATCTTTTTGGTATGTGTGGCTAGAAGAATGCGGCCTGATGAAGTGCTTCCTAAAGATTTTTAACAAGTCAAGAATTCCAACTGTTGTTGAGATTCTTCGATTAATCAAGTACGCTTCTATCTTTTCGTGAACAACCATGGCCATATATGTTAAAAGAGCAAAAAGTGAAGCCACCCCAGCAATCATGAACAAGCCTATAAAACTATCAAGACCAAGTCTATAAGGTACGGGGTCACTGCGAGCTGTACAATTGGTCTCCCTTTTAAACCATTTCTCTTCTATTTCCTTAATCTTTTTGCTCTCCTTCAGTACTAAAATCGCGGTTGATACATCAGATGCCAGAGGAGATCCTTCAGGGAAGACCTGACTCACAAAACGAAATTTACTTTAAAAACATCAATTTGATTATCAGAGACATGTACGAGAGCATATATATGTGAGGTTATAATACTTACAAAGCCAAACCCGTTGGTTAAAAATTGTTGAAAATCCAATTTCGGATCAACCACGGTGTATTTGGGACAAGTTTGTGACTGAATGATATTGATATATGGTGCTTCATCAAAAGCAGCAACAATACCTCCATTTTTACTTCCTTTTGAAAAAAGTTGATCACATTCTTCAACAGAACCATATGGCAAGAGTTGAAAGTCATCAAAACCTAAGGCTTTTAGCTGTTCATAAACAGCAGAATCTTTCTGGTAGCCCACTCTATTATGCATAAGTTCATTCATATCAACAGTAGGTTGAAGCTGTTGAACCGTTAGAAAGCTCGACAAGACAGCAGCATAACTTTGAGTGATAACAAGCCCAACGAAACACCATGTGATTACCACTACTCTTGCCAAATTGCTCGTCACTTTCTCTCCTGCAATAACAGCAAACATACTGTTAGTTCAGGGGTAGCTATCTAACTCTTAAGATGCCAAGATACATCATCTGAATTTAATTTGATATTAGAATTTTTGAAAAAAAAAAAAAAAAGAAAGAAAATTTCAGATGGGGAAGGATAATTACGATGCGCAAAAACCATGGCTGAGAAAGAAAACCAGAACGTAGTTCCAATTTGATGGGAAGCAGTTCCCTGAAAATCTTCATTTATCCTGTGTTCAAGAACCCAGACCACGAATCCAATGAAGATAAAGAAACAAATGATTGTCACCCAGACGCCCAAAGTTAAAGGCTTAAAGAAAATCCATGTTTTCCTACTCTTGTGATCTTCAGTTGGAACGATCATTGATAGGCCACCATATTCCAAGTACGGCACAGTATACCCTACGTAATACGCCCTGCTGACCTCAATGCTAATATCTCCTACTACAGCATCGAAATTCTGTCACAGAAGCATTGTGAAAAACAAAACGCCAGTTTATGTCCAAACATGATACCGAAGAATGTAATGTAAAAATCAATACGGGCAACCATGGGGTACACCAATGACGTAATTCCTGAAAATGCTAAAACTGATAGTACACCGACGATGATGCTGGGCTAACCTAGATACCAACTGATAATATTTGTGTGTGTATAGTTAGTGTGTGTAGATTCATGTAGAGATAAGGACGAGTGGAATTTTACCCCCATGTACACTTGAAAGACCAGTTCGTCGTAAGTACCATTGCTCTTTCCATCAGGAGCGGCATAAGGAATGAATTCAAAAGGCACAGGAAATTTTAATTCTGCAATTGCTGCTCTAAAAACATCTATGCAGAATCCTGATGCGATTGAGATGTTTGTGTAAGGATCTTTTTCCACTTTCGTAAATTGAGTGAAACCTTCCTTTACTGGCACTCCTATTCGCAACGCTCTTCCATTTGTTAGAATCTCCCAACCTGTGGGAGTAGAAGTGGAATCTCCTGGCCATATAATTGGAGCAAGACGGGAATTAAAATCAGCGCTATCACCTGTATTATTGTTTAAGGAATTCAATTTTCTGCTAAGTCCTTGTTCCGGTGTCCAAAATCCAACTCCTTTGGTTCCATCATCAATCACATTGACCACTTGGAAGGACAATAATGACTGTAACTGCCCATTAACAAACTGGAAGTTCCCTGTAAGGCCTTGAAAACTAATATTTGATAAAACTTGAACAAGGTTTGGACCATTTTGAGAAACAC
>CATIWK010303116.1:0-15395 GCA_949634005.1 Mallotus japonicus | reverse complement strand
AAACCAAAATAAAATATAAAATAAATAAACAATAAAAATTAAAAAAACCCTAAAAACTAAATTTAAGTACATAATAAAAATCCATGACATTCCATAGACCTTTATGGATTATCCACAGGTTCAATCACTCTAAGTTTAGGGGTACTCCCACCATCACACAAACATAAAACATAAAGAATAAAAAGGGTTAGAATGAATTAAAATAATAAACAAAGAAAATAAAATAAATCAAAATCAAAATAAAAAATAACAGAGAAATAAATAAAGAAAATCAAAATCAAAATAAAAAAAGAAAGGAGATGAATATGAGAATGGATGCAGTATTGATTTGCTCCTCAGAGTGGTGATCTTCACCGTTTGTTTTTGAAATAAATCTTCACAATTGATTTTGGTTTCTTCTCGGCTTGCTGCACTTCTCTTCAAGTTTTTAGTTTGTCAAAACCCTTTTTCGAAAGCTTTTCATTTGTTCTGTAAAAAAACTCCTCCTCATCCCAGCAGGAACTTCACAAGAAGTCCTCCGAGAATCGAAGGAAAAATTAACGTATAAAAAAACAGCAGTCCAAAAGAAAAAGTCCTCTACTCCAGGAGTTAAACTGAGTTTATATAGAAAAACCCTAAACTAAGTCACGTAACATATTGTGACTTCAATGATAAAATTAGACTCAAAATAAAACTCTAAAACAAAGATAAATCCTTTGACAGAGATTTATCTCATCATCTGACCAATCAAAACATCAGAAAAAACAATTTAATTGACTTAAAAATAAAAAAAACAGAGTTAAAACTCAATTAGGACTGCATAATCCCGATCGGGATTATGTATTTCTGATCGGAAATACATAATTCCGATCGGAATTATGCATTCTGACGGGAAATGTGTAATTCCGATCGGTTTTAAATTTTTTTTAACTTTTAATTACTAAAAGACCCCTAAAGAAAATAAACTTTCACTAAAAGACCCCTGAAAGAAGAAAACTTTCAATTTACTCCCTGAAAACTCAGTTAAATCCTTGAGAAAGAGCATTTTAGCCTTTGAGATCCAAAAATCAAATTCTGAGGATCTATTTATAATGAATTCTCACCATCGGAGTCCTCTGTATCATCCACACTCCCTTATCCCAGAATTGGGTGTCTACAGCTATGCCTTAGCTTTTAACTTTCTTTTTATTATGTTTTTTTTATGATGTATGCACTTCTCTTTCTATTAATGAAATTCCCTTTCATCATATATTTTTTGTCTTTGTCAAAAGGGGGAGAAATATGTGTGTGTGCTTAAATATATTTGTGCTTATAATACTTGCATTTCCCTAATGTATATTTTAAAATATATACACATATGCACACAATAAGGGGGATTTTTTATTTTTCTTATATATATACATGAACAAAGGGAATACTTTATATTCAACACATGTAACACTTGTTTATGCACATATCACACATATAAATTGTTTGTTAAAGTCAAAAGGGGGGAGATTGTTGACCTTATGTGGTTTAAATCAAATCCCATATTTTGATATTTGACAAAACAATTTAGAACTAATATTATTTATTTAAGTGTAATTTAGGTTCTAAAAACTCTACTTAAAGGATTATTGTTTCAATTCATTTAATGGAAGTTAGTGCTTCAACAATGTGCAAAAATAAGCAAAAATTATGTCATCACAAGCTCAGATCACGATCGTGAAAGATGCTCACGAGCCAGGCTTCAACAGTGCCATTTTGAGGCAAAATATCTGAGCCGCTCACGATCTGGTGTCACGATCGTGAGCGTGCTTATGATGGCCTCATGAGCTTCAATCACGAGCTGCCTTCCTCGTGACCTTCAGGAAACTCATCTTAGCTCAACAACCTGAACCACTCACGATCTTCAGTCACGATCGTGAGCCTGCTCGTGACCATTGATCTACACAAGCTTAATGGACATTTTCAAATCACAACGGCTAGTTTACATTAGTCACGATAGTGAAGCACCTAGTCATGATCGTGAGCAGCCTCATTACAGCATAAAAGTCAAATTTAATTGTTTTGATTTTTGGAGACGTTAGAGACTTGTATGATTACTCTAACAGCTATAATCTAAGTGTTTATCTATATAAACACTTCTTAGAGTTCAATTGAGAGGTTAAGAAACTTGCATATTCAAAATTCTCTCTTAAGTTCTCAATTAAACTCTCATATTCTCTTTTAAGCTATTTCTATTTTTGTAACTCTTGTGAGAGTTGGTGAGTGATTAGAATAGACACTCTTATTCTTCTATTTTCTGGGTTTAGAAAACAGTTTGTGAGATTCTATTCTATTTGAATTGGTTTAAGTGTTTAGCCATTAAAACACTTGGGTTTTGGTTTTGGAGTGAGCCTTAAAAACTCTTGATTATAAGGTTGTAAGAGTGAGCCTCAAATTGTTGTGTGTGTACTCAATCTTGTGAATAAGATTGTGGGTGATTCAAAATCCTAACTTAGGGATAAGTTAAGTGGAGACGTAGGATTATTGAGAATCCAAACTCCTTAAATCTTTGTGTTTATCATTCTTCTTTCACAACATTCTTTCATTTGTTGTTTGAATCGTTTTAATATTCGATTTTAATTCGATGGCCTTATTCACCCCCCTTTTAGGGCTCTTTCAAAATGGGTTTCCAAAATCCCAACAACATAAAGTACTTAGCCACTCATGGCTATTAAAAGAAACATTCAATATTCAAATTACACACAAGAGATAAAAATAAGGATAAGAGGAAGAAATGTTATCCAAAGGAGCTTGAATCTTCAAATAGGTCTTTCTTCCAGCTTCTTTTTCTCCTCTTTCTCCTTATTCTTCTTTTCTCCTATTGTGTGTTCTTTCTTTATAATTCTCTCTCTTGATAATTTTTGAGAATGTAAGAGCATGTGTATAATGTGTGTCCTCCTCTCCAAGTAATTCGTGCCTTTTGTCTTTTTTAGCCCTTCTAGAACATGTCCTTTTACCTCCCCTTAGATATTTCTCAAATTCAGTACACCTCAGCATGTTCTGTGCTGGAAACAATGAAGCCGTGATTGTGGAAGACCTGTGCTCGTGTAGAAAGGGCTCTCAAGTGAAGGTCGCACTCGCGTACCAGCCGCGCTTGCAACCGAAGCACCCAGGTGAAGGGACCGTGCTCGCAGCAGAAGAGGCTGGCCTAAGGAAACCGCGCTCATGTGAAGACTCGAATTGACTCGGAGGCTGGCATTTAGACTTGTCCGTGATTGCGCATCGAGCCGCGATCGCACTAGAGGGCATCTCTACTCTACTCTGCTCCATTTCTCCTCTATTTGGCACCAAACTCCATCAAATCACCTCCTTTTCCATTTTTCCTAACAAAAATAAATAAAATGTAAAAGTATATGTTTCTACATGATTTCATATACTAAATGCTATTCAAAATATACAAATGTGTGCAAAATGGACCCTTAAAACTATACATAATTTGACACCAACACATCCAAAGACTCGGGGCTTAATATTAGGGAGAGATGGAGCTAAAATAAGCTCCTGAAGTTTTTAAAGAGGAGTTATGAAATTGGGTACTCTTGACGAAGTTCTATTTAGAAGATAAGTAGCGGACTGAATAGCCTCTTTTCAGTATTCTCGAGGGACATTCATGTCAAATAGGGATGCCCCGACTACTTCCAATAATTGCTAATTCTTTTGTTCTGCTACACCATTCTATTGGGGTGTTCTGGCACACAAAGTCTGGTGACGAATGACATGCTTGTGGCAAAAGTTTTTAAGAGCCGAGTTAATGTACTCCCCACCATTACCAGATTGCAAGACTCAGATTTGACACTGATAGTGCTTGGCCACCATTTTGTACAAGTCCTGAAACACAGAACACACAACTCCCTTGTTATGAAGTAGCAATACCCAAGTCATTCGGGTACATTCATCAATAAATGTTGCAAAATATCGAGCACCATACAAAGTGGGAATCCAAGTAGGTCCTCATACATCAAAATAAATAGTGATAAATGGAATTGAATTTTTATTATAACTCGGTACATATGCCAGTTTACAAATATCATATTTAAACTCGGAGTCTATAATACTTAAAAATAATTCAAGCTTTATTTTCCTAAGATAACTAAAGATAAATGGCTAAGACGATGAAGCCATATAATTACTCTTTCTTTGTCCGAGCTGCTTCTAACTACATTATTGACTTGACTTAATTGCTGACTCGGATCGCCATATAAATCAAGATAGTATAACTTTCCATGTTGAACACCAGAGCCAAGAATTTGGTACGTTGTAATGTCTTGAAATAAACAGTAGTTAGGCCAAAATTTAACAGTACAGTTTAAGGTTTCAATAATTTGGCCAACAGATAGAAGTTATAAGAAAGAGATGGAACAATAAGAATGATATCTAAACTAAGAGGGTTACGGTTAGATACTGATCCTTCATGAGTAATAGGCATTATTCCTCTATTAGTAGTTAGAATATTTTATTGGGTTAATGGTCGAATGGAGGCAAGACGGTGGGCTGAGTTTGTTATATGATCAATAGTACATGTACCATCAATGTATTATTCTGAGTCAGATTTGTCATTACTGATGTTTCATCAAGGTCACCATTTGAGTTGGTGCCAATAAAGGTGGCAATTGCAGCTTTTTTCAGTTTCTTGCGATGCTTTTTATTGAAATCCCACCATTTCAAATAGCCCACAATTTTATAGTTCCATTCCTTAGAGTTTCCACTTTCACCACAATGAGTACATGTATATGTATAGGACTTATCCACTTTCACCACAGTGAGTACATGTGTATATATTAGACTTACTCGGTGCTTTTGCTTTGGAATATAGTCGAGTTCGAGTAGCTACAAGTACTGGATTGTTCGGTATAACCTTTGGTTTCTCCATCGTTTGTCGTTGGTTTTAAAACCTACACATATATGCATAACTTGACTCAAGATTAAGAGGTTGATCCTTCCATAGTAATTCACTCCAACCATTATTAAAGTCTGAGTCAAGTTTAGCTAATATGTGTTCAAAGCCGAGTAATATGCTTGTGAAGTGATACTGCTCCATTAATATCCTCCTCTTGAGCACTTACTTCGGCATTAATCTCTTGAAATATCCCAACTTGCTTACTATAGTATGTGGGCAATGGCCTCCCATTCTGACGAGTAGTAAATGATCTTTAATTGAATTCAAATAATTGAGTCTCATATGAGCCATCATAAAAGGTTTTTGAGATAGCATCCCATATCTCCTCTGCTGTTTGAAGCCGAATAAACATCTGCAATAATGTTGGACTTATGGAATTAATGAGCCAACTTTTTACTAAATGATTATCGATTCCAAGGCTTTATCCCCTGTAGGAGGTTTTGGGGTAGCTCCAATGAGAAACCTAGATTTGTTTTGAGCTCCAATTTACAATTCCATAAGCTGTGACCATAGAAGAAAGTTTGTATCATCAAGTATAATTCTAGTAGGGAAGGGAGAATTATCTTAAAGGGTTTGAATTAAATGAAGTGTAAGAAGAAAGAGTTTTATATATATTTCATTACTTTACAGAATTAATTACAATCCTATATATAAAAGGTAATACAACTGACATGATAATAAGATCAATAGAAAGGCTAAGTATGATAATGGTCAATAACAAACTAATAAACTAATCATGGAAGAGAATAGATTGTCGTTATGTCCTGATACCTCCCCTCAAGCCAATGTTAAACACAGGATAAACACAAAGCATAGGCCGAAGTTGAAGGAATTTCTGGGAGGGCAGTGGCTTGGTTAGTATATCCACAATCTGCTCTTTAGAAGGAAGGAAATGAACATGAAACTCTTTAGAGGCAACCCGCTCACGAATGAAATGATAATCTAACTCCACATATTTTATTCTAGCATAAAAAATCGAGTTTGAAGATAGGTAAACAACCCCTAAATTATCATAGCAAATTTCAATGGGAAGAAGTGGACCAAACATGATTTTATATAGGAGATATTATATCTAAAGACCTTCAGTAGTAGCATTTTCAAGGGCTTTATACTCACACTCAGTAGACGAACGGGCAATGGTGGGTTGCTTCTTAACTGCCCAAGAGATAAGATTCTGACCCAAAAATATGCCGTAGCCACTAGTGGATCGTCAGTCATCAAGACACCCTCCCCAATCACTATCAACAAAGCACAAAATTTTTAAGTGGAAAGAATGAACCATTTGTAAACCATGAGAAGCAGTGTTCTTCAAATAGCGAAGGAGAAGTTTAACTGCCATCTAGTGAACATCTATTGGAAAATGTATAAATTGGCAAAGTTTATTAATAGAAAATGCAATATTTGGCCTACTCTGTGTGACATATTGCAAAGCCCCCATGGTTTGAAGATAGATATCGCCATTAGAGAGAATTTCCTATAGGATTGGAAAGTGGTGTACTGGCTACCATAGGTGTCAATTGAGGTTTTGAGTTCTCCATATTTGTGCGAGTGAGAAGGTCTTGAATATATTTTTGTTGTGATAAATACAAGCCATCAATTGTATAGTGAACTTTAATACCTAGAAAATATGTCAACTACTCCATATCTTTAACTGAAAAAACCTGTGGCATCTTGGCAACAAGATTGTTAATAAGAGAAGAAGAAGTGCCAGTAATTATGATGTCATCCACATATAGAAGAATAAAAATCTTGTGAGATCCATCAGCCAAATAAAAAAGTGAATTTTCTACTTTTGAATTTTAATAGCCAATAGACAAAAGAAATTGACTAAGGTGAAGGTACCATGCTCGAGGGGCTTGCTTCAAGCCGTAGAGAGATTTATGCAAATTACAGAAAAAATCGGGCTTAGTGGAGTCAATGAATCCAATTGGTTGAGACATGTATATCTCTTTATCAATAGTGCCATGTAAAAAGGCATTAAAGAGTCTATTTGGTGAAGACTCCATTGTTGATGAACAACAAGACTTAATATGGTTCGAATTGTTATGGCCTTGATTACTGGACTAAAGTCTTTGTATAGTCTAACCCAGCTTTTTGATTAAAACCTTTGGCTACAAGGCGTGCCTTGTAACGAGCAACAGTCTCATCTGGATGCCTTCTAATGCGGTCCTATAATATTTATACCTTTCGGGCAAGGAACCAAACTCCATATTTTATTGTTGAGCAAAACTTGATATTCCTCATACATGGCTCTCCTCCATTCCTCTAGTTGATTGGCTTGTTTAAATGTGGAGGGTTCAATGGTTAAAAAGGTAGACACAGAGTGCAGTTTTGTTTTGTGAACTAGGTTTGCTTGTCGGCGTTGCAAGGTTGATGAGTGAAGAATCATGTTGTGTGTATGTTAATCATTGGCAGGTGCAAGTAATGGTAAGGGAGCAGTAATATGATCAACGCTAATTTTAATAGGATCAAGAGAGTTTGGTATTGGAGAGAGACTAGTGTTTGGGATAAGGGAGTATGATGGGGTTGGTACAATAGCTAAGGAATGAGAGTTTGTATTGGAGTGGGATTGGGAAGTATATTTGGGTTGTATGGATGGGGGAGATGATATACCTGAGGTTGAATGAACATGATCCATACAAGTTACAGATAACTAAGAAGAGTTTTGAGGAGAAAAAGTAGTATCCTACACAGAAACATTAGTTGAAAACAGGAAGGATTTTTCATCAAATTTCAAGTGTCTTGCTATAAAAATACGATTTGAATGAATGTCCAAAAATCTCCATCCAAAATGAGTAAGGGAATACCTAAGTTAACACAAGGATTAGACTGAAAATTAAATTTATTTTTATTATAGGCTCGTAGTAAAGGAAATACTAAACAACCAAAAATTTTGAAATCTTTGTATTGTGGATGTTTTCGAAACAAGCAGTAAGATGGTGAATTATTTTTCAAAACTAGGGTTGGCAAAGAATTGATGATTAGTGTTGCATTATCAAAAGCATGGACCCAAAACTTTAAAGGAACTTTGCTGTGAGCTAACATGGATAGCCCTATGTCTACAATATGACGTATTTTCCTTTCAGTAATTTCGTTTTGTTCATGAGTATGTAGACAAACGAGCCTATAAGAAATTCCAATTTAATTAAGAAATGTATTTAACTTTCGATATTCCCCTCCCCAGTCTGTTTACAAAGCTTTTATAGTGGCATTAAATTGATTTTCAACCAGCTTTTTAAATTGCACATGGATAGGTAACACTTCACTTCGTTGTGTAAGAGGGTAGAACCAAGTGTACCTTGTAAAATCATCTACAAAAATAAGAAAATAACGATGACCATGATGAGAAACATGCGGTGAAGGATCCCAAATATTAGAAAAAATTAATTATAAGGCTGAATACTAGAATGCAAAATAGGTCCCGTGAAAACAAGAAGAACACTTAAAATGAAAATTTTTAGAATTCGAAATACATGGCAATTGAAAATTAAGAAATAATTTTATTCGTTGTTTGCAAATTGGAATGACCAAATCGAGCATGCCAGTCCTCAAAAGAAGCTTTTTCGACCGCATTAGCTTGAAATGGGGAAGGACTATGCAACTTGTATAGGCCATGCTTACTCATTCCTCGAAGTAGTACCTCCCGTGTCTTCGGATCCTTGACAACAAAGGTAGATGGGTGAAACTCAAAGTAACAGTTATTATCCTTGGTGAATTTATTAACAGATAACAAACGTTTATTCACTTGAGGAACATGCAATATATTTTTGAGATGTAAAGGTCTACTACTAGAGGAAATAATTGAGGAACCAATAGTATGGATTTTCAAACCTTGTCCATTTGCAATATGAAGTTGATCGTTAGCCTTATAATCTTTGTTGATGCTCTGGTTGGTGAGATCATGAACCATATGATGGGAGGCACCAGTGTTAGGAAACCAAGGCAATGATGGATTTGGAGTGAAGCAAGGATCCAAAACTTGATGACCAGCTGAATAGGTTATGTTTGCTTGAGAAAATTGAGGTCTTGGTGAATATGAGTTGTTGTATGCAGGCCTGGAGTTGTATCACTTTTTTCATCTATCTGCAGTGTGGTTGTGAAGACCACAGATTTGGCATGGATTTCTATTGGAGTTATTTCGTTGATTGTAAAAAGATCTTCTATTTCGGTTTGCTTGCTATTCATTATTAAACTTAGAATATTGCTGACTCATAGGAGGAACAATGTGAGCAATATTAGCGAAAGGAATTTCTTGAGAAATCTTAAGTAAGATTTCATGAGCAACAAGTTGCCCATGGAGTTCATGAAAAGGGATAGGTTTTATCAACAAGTTCAAGGCAGTAATAATGGCATGAAATTTGGAACCAATGTTCTTATAAATGATGGCATTGAATTTTGCTGGCGATAAAGGCCTACCAGCTGCAGAGAGTTCATCTACGAGGGCCAAGACATTAACATTTGGTCCTTCTTAAACCACTCAATATAAGCGTGATTAGGAATGGTAGTGGAAGGTGTGGTTTCGGACTGGATTTCTTTTGGTGGTGGTGGAGTGGTTTCATCAGTGAAACTCATTAAATTTTGATAATTGAGAAGTGGAACAAATTGTGTTTTCCAGGCTAAAAAGTTATTATTTTTAAGTTTGATTGCAAAGGAATGAGCAGCTACGGTGGTAGCAGTGGCGGTTGGTAAAGGTGTGGTGGTTAATGAAGAGGATGAAGAAGACGAAGTATCAGTGGTCATGTTTGCAAGCTCTGATACCATAAACGAAGTGTGAGAAGAAAGAGTTTTGTATATATTTCATTACTTTACAAAATTGATTACAAGCCTATATATAAAAGGTAATACAACTGACATGATAACAAGATCAATAGAAAGGCTAAGTATGACAGTGGTTAATAACAAACTAACAAACTAATCATGGAAGAGAACAAAATATCGTTATCTCCTGATATGAATGATGGTTGGTGTTCCATGTGATATAATGGATGTATTTTCATTAGCCATGGTGCATGGTGGTGGTGAATTCAAAGGATTTGGATTCAATACAAGTTTATACGATACAAATTCAAATTCGATTTCAATAGGTATGCTCTAATACCATGTAGAGCAAAAACAAAGAAAAGAAGGGAGAATTTGAAGAGGATTATGTATATTAATTCTTCACAAGAAGAGATTGCATCCTTTATATACACATCAAATATACCTATATATGGAAAACCTTATTATACACACTAATTAGGAATATAATAGCCTTCTAAATAAAAACAAATTTAATACCTAAAATATACAATCAAATCTCTGATTTTCCGGAGGTCACTTCAACAAAATATCTCTTTTCTTTTACTAATGTTTACAATTAAAAGTGATATATTCTACTAAAATAAGCTCACAATGGGATATTATTATTATTATTATCTAGAAAAAAAAATTTTACACTTGGACATGAATATAATTTTCAGATCTTATCAAGCCCAACCAATATATATATATATATATATATATATATACACACACACAAGATCAACATAGAGTATGAAATTACATATCAATTAACACACAAAATTAACATTAAATAAAAAAGGTGAAGAAGATAAGATTACACAAATAGCATAAATGTTTAAAAATTATGTATAGCTAGGAACCCACCCACACAATTGTGTCACCGTTGAGAAAATGACAAATTGCAGGTCCTCCTGGCTTAAGTCCAAGAACTTGAAAAGCAATATGTTTAGGATTCCAATCTGATGTATCAAAGTGGCAAATAATGGCTGCTTTTGCTTTGGACCCATTAGCACCCACCATTGGAACCATATAAGCCTTTGTGTCATTGATTATATGACAATAAAAAACTGCATATTTATACATCTGCTTATGACATACCATTTGATTTTCTCCCATCATTGTGATTCCCATTAAAATGGTGTAATCTTGTTTCTTGTTCTCTTCTTCTACCTCATTAGAAATTGCCTGTACCTTTTCTCCAAACTTGGTAACAACATGATCCACTAACGATTCAAAAGAAGTAGCACAATATTTGTCTTCTCCTCTAATACTTGGTGCTTCACATTCTTCAATTGTTCGTTTCACAACTTGAGCTTCTTTTGATGTGGATGATATAGAAAAGTAAGCCAAAATTTCCTTTAACTTGTTGCTTGAAAAGGGTATGGAATCGGAAACATTACGAGGTAAGAAATTGGATGTGCTTTGTGATTTAGTAAATATAACCTTCATCGTTTTGTTGAAATGGAGATCATTGTGTAAAAAATAGACAGTATCCTGTGGCAGTAGATATTCTGTGGCAGTATTCTTGCCAAAGGCTTTTGATAATTCTGACCAATAAGCAACGTCTTTATAATCTACTCGGGCTCCCACAGCACTAACGCCTCTAAAATCAACTTCTGCAATATTACTTGTGTTTCCTGCATTTCCTAGCAAAAAGGAACAAAAGTGCTTTACATGAAAATCCATGCAAGCCCTATGCAAATAGTGTACATGTGTATATATATGACAAAATGAAAAAGAAATTAATGGAGATGCTAAAATTAAATTGAACTAACCTGCAGGGTGCAAAAGTTCATGTAGAGCTTTTGGCAATGGAGTGCTTGGTAACTTGGATTTCCAGTATACTTCTCCAGGTAGAGCACCATTACTTCCATTTACAATAAACTGCAAAATGTTTGATGATGAAAATTTTATCAGTTATATAAATTTTCTTTGACTCAAGAAAAAAAAAAAAACCTAATATTAATTCTAATGCTTACGAAGAATAAAGCAGGGGTGTGAAGGAGATGCAACTCCATATAAATTTCAGTATAAAAGTCGAGAATGATGTATCAAAATTCTGAGAATTTAAGCCTATATATATATATACACGTCCAAAGTATGTTACAATAGGATGACTTGATCATAGACCTCGGAAAATAAAATAGGAGAGTTTTGTCTATACTGGTTGTATTACATTTAATGATAGGATTTAAGATACATCATTTAAATATTCTATATTTGGTTGATAAAAATATGACATGTATCTTATCTTATAAATTCTACTATTAGTATATATACCCAGTGTAGATAAAAATCTCCTAAATAAAATATATATATTTGTCAAAAATATCTTTTTCGTGACAGGCAAGGTGATGGGTAAACAGCAAATTGTCAAACTTGAACAGCTAAAACATTTTAAATTTAAAACTTTGAACATTCATTTATATTTAAAGATTAATAAGTTTAAACTAAAATAAATTAACTACAATTGATGTTACTTCTGCTATATAAATTAAACTACTTGGTTCAAAAAAAAAAAAAAACTACAGTTGGTAAGAAAGTACGTAAGCGCTGAATTCATCTGTGGGCTAATGTTCTTTAACAAAATTCAAGCTTAACATTCTACTTGGTTAATATTTTTCTCTCTTTACATCTTAATAAATTAATCAATTTTTGGACTTTGGAAATGGATTTATCTGTTAAAAAAAAAAAAAAGCCATGATGGATGGATTTTGATAATCACGCATTATAATTAATCCTATACCCTTCGATGGGAAATCTACGGTATATTTGTTTAAGGCTTCATCGTCTGAAAAAATATTTTCGATTTATTGTAATTTTCGCTTACTTTTAAAATTTTAATTATTTATAGGACTTACAACCCAAAAGTAATTTTGGTCATAATTAAATGTGAAGGTGATGAAACATTTTAGATGACAGTATTAATTTCTTTTTTTTTTTTGATAATATGACAGTATTAATTTCTAGTATCACATCTACTGCATAATTGTATAAAAAAATAAAAAATTTCAATTTTTAATTAGTAATTTTGTTCCAAATTTTTAATTTTATTATTAACAAAAAAGATAAATTGAAAAAATATTTTTTCTGTTAACTAAGAATAATAATTTATAATTACACTATTAATTAATAGTACTAAATAAATTCTAGTGAAACAAACCCAATCTCAAGTTTATCTCCATTGATTTAATTAGATTAATTAGAGTAGATAGTTTATTTTAATTTGTTTAATTTAATTCTTGCAATTTTATTTGATTTGTGCTAGCCAAGGAAATTGATTGACAGTTAGTACTAATTAGTATCCCTCCCTCGTGGGAACGATATTCTACTTATCACTTTATTACTTGCCACGATCCATACACTTGCGATGTTGTGCTAACATGACTCATTTTACAAACAATAATTTTAATTAAGAAGGAATAAAGCCAATTAATAAGCCCTGACCTAACATATTCAGCTAGGGTCAATGACACCCATTTTGACCTTTTTTGCCAATTTAGCCCTCTGCCTTTAAATAAAAGGTTAAATTAGCTCTGCAAATTACACATACCTTTTACCTTTTCACACAAATAAATAAAAATCTTCAACTAATTACAAAATCATCTTGAATGTTTAACTAATTTTACAAATTGGTCCATATATCAAAAACAAAATAATTTTTAAGCAATATTTTATTTTAATATTATGTTTAAGACCCAAATCTAAATATATTTATAAAATTTTGAAAGAAATATTTATATACATATGTTTTATTAAAATAAAATTTAACTATCCTTTAGTGATTTTTTTGAAACATAATTTCCTTAATTAATTTATTTATAAACTAATTTATTTTATAAAATTATATTTAAAAATATTTTTTTTTATAATCTAAAAATGTTAATGTATACTTTAACATATAAAAAATATATATTAATACTATATATTATTAACTTTCTTTAAATTTTTAACATTAAAGTACTGAAAATATAATAATAAATTAAACTAAAAAGATGTTTAAAGTACAAATTTAATTAAACTACAAAAAGATGTTAATTCATAATTAAGTTTGTATATTAATGTAATATATCATTAAATTTTTAAATATTATAAAGTATAAATAAATTTGAACTTACATATAATTTTAAAAATAAAATTATTTTAATTTTTGATTAAATTCTTTTCTTCTCAAATAAAATAAGGATCAATTTGTTAACTAACTAAAATTACCAATGGATAATTAAATTTTTATATAAATAAAATATGTTAATAAGGTTATTAAAAATTTATAAAGTATAAATAAATTTGGGTCTTAAATATAATGTTAAAATAAAATTATTTAAAACTTTTGACTAAAACATATTTTAATTTCTTGACATATTGACTAAATTTGTTAACTAACTAAAATATTATGATGATTTTGTAATTTGTTAAAGAATTTTTATTTACTTGTATCAAAAAGTAAGGGGTTTAGTGTAATTTTTAGGGGTAATTTAACCTTTTACATAAATTGAGGGCTAAATTGGCCTAAAAAGGCCAAAATGGATAAATTGGCCCTAATCGAAAAGGTCAAGAGCCTGATTGGCCTTTATTCCTTTTAACAGTTCAACTTATATAATTACATCCAAGAGGAAAACAAATTCCTTTTTGAGATAATATCAAAAATATACCAAGTGAACGGCCCTCTTTCTTTCATGACCAAACCCTTTTTCTTTTCAAATTTATTGCTGCTGTTTTCAATTTTGTCTTAAAAGTGGGACATTTTTGAAAAATTTATCCTAATTTCGGTGTTTTGCTGTGTTTTTTTTTCTTCTTTTCTTTTTTTTTATTTTTATTTTTTTGTAATTCTTTTTTATTTATTTATTAGTTTTAAAGACATATTTAATTTAAGTTGATTGTATATGTTTATTTAATTTGTATATTTTAAATAATTTAATTTTTTATTGTAAATAACAATTTTTTATTTTAAAACTTACTATTATTTAGAATATAAAAATTAAGCTAATTAAACAAAAAATTACCCATAGTCTTCAATAATTATTTAGAATTTAGAAATTAAACTAATTAAAGTAAAAATTACCCATAGTATTCAATAATTATTTTTTTTAGTAAAAATAGAAAAAAAATTATGAAATATATCAAAAAAATTATTGTTTTTATTATTGATACTAATAAAAGTAAACATTATATTTATGATTATTAATGATGAAAAACTGAAAAAACAATAAATAACAACAAAAATAAACAATTGCAATTTTTTGTTGCTTTTGTTGATTTTGTTATTTTAGTTGTTGCTTTCAATTGTTTTTGTTTATATTTTTTGATTTTTGTTAAAAAAATAAAATAAAATAATGAGATATACAAAAAAATATTATTTTTATCATTAATACTAATAAAAGTAAAAATTTTATTTATGGCAAAAATTTTATTTATGGCCTTAATTTTGCAATTAATAATGAAAAAATAATGTAAAAAATAATAAAAAACAACAACAATCAACAAGTGTAAAATTTTGTTTATTTTTGTTGTTTTGTTGTTTCAGTTTTTTTTTTTTTTAGTTTTTGTTGATTTTGTTATGTCAGTTGTTGCTTTCAATTGGTTTTGTTGTTTGTTTTTTTTATATTTGTTGATTTTTGTTAAAAATAAAAAACAATAAAAATTATGAGATATATAAAAAATTATTATTTTTATCATTAATACTAATAAAAGTAAAAATTTTATTTATGGC
>CATIWK010303075.1:0-11763 GCA_949634005.1 Mallotus japonicus | reverse complement strand
TTTAATTCCGTCAACATTTAAATCCCTCCGTTAACTTTTCCGTTAGGTTTTTCTATATCAAAATACATTTAACTCCCTCTATTTATAAAAATAAAACAGTTTAATCCCTAAGTTTTAATAAAATAAAATAATTTAGTCTTTCAACTTTTTAATTATTTTAAAATTTAAAATTTCAATACTAACTAAATTTTAGACATGTACACATATCTCCATCAATATATTTTTTTGAATTATACAAAATACACACTAACTCAAAATTCAAGTTGTAATTTTAATAAATCTATATATATTCACAAATTTATTTTATATTCATTTTTTACTTAATTTTATTAATTTTTGCTCCATTTGAAATTAGTATTATCTAAAACTAAAGTAATATATAAAATGAATTACTTTAAAAGAAGGTAAATTAATAAAATATATATTGATAAGGACATGTGTAACCATTTAAAATTTAAAAAATTGTGATTTTAAATTTGAAAATTAAAGAACAATAATTTTTATTTTATTAAAATAAAAAGGATTAAAGTGTTAGTTTTTACAAAACATAGGGAGTAAAATGTTTAGTTTGTATAAAATAGAGGGAGTAAAATGTCCTATTTATTAATATACTAACGGAAAATTTAACGGAAGAACTTAAATGTTGACAGAATTAAAACTAAGGGATGTAAATGTTCGATTTTCAAATAAAAGGGAGGAGAGTTGGAATTAGGTCAAACCTCAAGGAGGTAAATATAATTTTCTCTTCTTTTAATTCTATCGGAGTTTGAACCGATACTGTTTAAACCGGTTTAATTATCCGATACAGTCAGTGTAATATAATATATAAATAAAACTATTTAATAATTTAAATATTTAACATACATGACAACTAAATAAAATTGGAAGTATGATTTTTCTTATGTGGTTATAAGTTTAATTTTTAAAATTTATATGAAGTGCGTAATATGAGTCGTTTTGTTATCATGAAGGATGCGAAATAGACTTTAGGTGAACAATAACTTTTGATTCATTACTAAATTATTTAGCTCAATAATTGTAAGGAAAGTGTATGCTTTATTTTTTTTTTTTTCACCTCCACCTAAGTTAATTTAGTAGGGTGATTAAGATCAGGTTAATTATTGGTCATCTTAAAGTAAAGTCTATTGGTTTAGTTAGGAAGTTGAGGATATGTGCATAAACAATCACAACCACTTCTTTTAAAGACAAAGACAGCAGTAATATTGCCTTTTGAATTGCACAAGCGCACATGAGTTGTTCCTGTCTTAAATATGTGATTTATTTATTTATAGGTAATTAATTAATCGACTATATAATATAATAATTGCTTGATTGTGCATAGATGAGACTAAGACCCTACTAATGCTATTATTGTTCTCCTTAATTTATCAATTAACAACATATATATATATATATATATATATATATATTAAATACTTAATTTGTCATTTAAAATTTTAATTTTAATCATAGTAAAACCTTTTTATCTTTTTTTCAGCCTGAAAAAAAAAATCATTGTTACATATTAATTTTACTATGTTAGTATTTTACAATGTGTGAGTACAAATTAGCGTACGAGCAATTGCTTAAACTGAAAAAAGATAAAATAATTTTAGTGTGACCGAAATTAAAATTGTAAAAGTTTTAAATTAGAAATTGAAAGTTTAGGATGATGGATAATGTTAGTAACGATAAGTATAAATTACCCATATATATAATTATATGATTATCTTGGTCGATCATTAAACTATTAATCAAATATCTAATAATTTATAATTAAAATTTTATTTTTTCTTCAAACTGTTGATTTTTCTCCCCTATCTTCATTTATTGTGGAAATTGTTTCAAGTATTAAATCTATGTATGCACCATGCAGGACCATTTAACTTTCAAGAAGGGCAACCGAAAGGAAGCCCACCCACATTACATCTCAATCCATATAGCTGGTCCAAGGTCTCGTATATATAATTTTTTTTCAACTTTACATCTTCCCTTTTGAGCTTTTTTTTAAAATTTTTGATTAATTTATTTTGATAATATTAATTTTTTTTCTAGGTTTCAAATATCATATACTTGGACTCTCCTTGTGGGGTTGGCTTATCTTACTCCACAAACACAAGCACATATACAACTGATGACTTTCAAACTGCAGCTGATACGCATACTTTCCTCCTTAAGGTAATTAATTACACATATCTTTTCCAAAAAAAAAAAATCAAATTTGCAGATTTACAATGTATTATTTTTCTTGAAATGTAGACAATATTTTTTTAATTTATTTAATTAGAAAGGGCATTGTCTTTATTTATTATTTTGCAATAAATATTTTTAACCATATTTTTTGTTGTTTGAAATGATATGTACAGTGGCTTGAATTATACCCAGAATTTGTTAGCAATCCATTTTATATATCAGGAGAGTCTTATGCTGGAATTTATGTGCCTATACTTGCTTCTGAAGTGGTAAAAGGTATATACATGGTCTCTAATACATATATGTCTAAAATTTAGTGACATATAAATATATTTTTTTTTCTTGTGTTTACTGAATTTTAATTTTCAATTTATTACATTTTTCCTGTAGGAATAATATCTGGTGTAAAACCCATTCTCAATTTCAAGGTATATTTAAATTTATTATATATATATATATAATAATTAGGGAGTAATTAATATGGCTAAAAATGTGTGTGTATGTGTTTGTAAAATCATTTTTTAGGCTAATAAAAAAATATATATAATTTACATGTGCAGGGTTATTTGATAGGTAATGGAGTATCACATACTCAATTTGAAGGTCTCAAGTCTCTTATTGATTTTGCTCATGGGATGGGTCTCATCTCCAATGATATTTTTGAGGTTTGGAGGAACATATACATACATTTTTTTAGACTTTCTAAATCATACATGCACACATATAGATGCCCTTTAATTAACTTGGACAAAAATTTTCCCATAATTGAATCAATGAAAACTCTTGCAGGAAATTGAAAGAACATGCAATGGAAATTATTATAATCGTACAGCTAACTGTGACTCAAGCCTTGACAAACTTGATAGGGTAAGACAATTTTCAATTAGTTTTTTATTGCTAATGTTTTTATTTTAATAATTAATGAGATTTGAGCCAGTGAAATTAGAATCGTCAACTTAATTTTTACATTACGATCGAAAGTTCAATTTTCAACCTTATGTGTCTTATAGTGCAAGCAATAAGGAATTAATTTTCCGATTGTTATGTATGTAGTCACATTAAATTAATTATTAAAAGATTTTTACTGCCCTTATGGTCCTGTATGGTTTGATTTCGATTAGTTAGAACCTACTGGATACGGTGGATTAGACAAAAAAAAATAAATTAATAAAAAAATTCTCTTTATAATCTTGATAGTTCACATTTCACAAAAACCATGATCAAAATGGTGTTATATATACGTATATAAAAATATTTTTCACTATGAATCAGTGTCTAGAAGGGCTCAACATTTACGACATTCTTGAGGCATGCTACCATGACCCTGAAGCACAACAAAATGCTGCCAAAAACTCAAGCTTACCAGATAGCTTCAAGCAATTAGGAGCCACTAACAGGCATCTTAAGGTCAGAAACAGAATGTTTGGTCGTGCTTGGCCTCTTTGGAGACTAGAAAAAAATGGCAACTTTCCCTCATGGTCTGAACTAGCAGCGCAAGGCGGTGTCCCATGCTTCGTAAGTATGTGTATTCCTTAATATCACCTGCGTTGTGAGGCAGAAACTGTATCGTATAAAAAGAACTTTGGTTACTTGCAGAGCGATGAAGTTGCGACTGCATGGCTAAATGATGAATCAGTCAGAAAAGCACTTCATGCTCAACCAGTAAGTAAATCATCTATAAATCTACTCTTAATTGTGGTTATTTTGATAAAAATTCTATTAATTATTTAAATCCTGAGGAAATGTTCATATTCAACAATATTATAGAAATCAATTGCGGGTCCTTGGGAGCTATGTTCAAGTAGAATAGATTATGGATATGGTGCTGGAAGTATGATACCATACCATAAGAACCTGACAACACAAGGATATCGAGCACTCTTATACAGGTACAAACACATGCATATGTATACCTATGTAAACTCAACTCAAATTAACTTATAATTACAAGCTTTAATCTTTTTATAAAGAAGTAGTACTTGATTGTGTTATTTATATATGCAGTGGGGACCATGATATGTGTGTGCCTTTTACTGGGACTCAAGCATGGACTAGATCACTTGGATATAAGATAGTTGATGAATGGAGACAATGGTTGTCCAATGGTCAAGTTGCTGGGTATGTTCATATTTGTTTTTGCCAAATTATAAAATTTTGTAGCTTCTATATATTAACTTAATATTTTTTCATTAATAAAGAGATTAAATTACCGAAATATCGATGAACTGTATAATAAGAACAATTTTTCTCTTTCAAATCAAATAAAATTAATTTTAAAAATCAACGGTAAGAATTCTTACACATGAAGTAACCGCTAGACCACTCCCTCATTAGCTGTTTAATTTAATATTTAATTTTTCAAGCACCGAAAAAGGAATTTATTTTCTTAGATGTTGAATCTTAATTATGGATTGATGATATTTTTACAGGTACTTGCAAGGATATGACAATAACTTCATTTTCTTGACTGTCAAGGTACGTAATTAATGAGAATAGATTAATTTTGCTATAGTAAATTATCTGTTAATTATTGTTTGTTAAAGGTGCTAATAAAGTTAAGGGCAATATCACATTTGATCAGGGTGCAGGGCATACAGTTCCAGAATACAAGCCACAAGAGGCATTGGATTTTTATAGCCGTTGGTTAGATGGGGAAACAATATAATTAATCAATTCTCAAAGGAGAAAATTGCATGATTTTTAATTGGTAGAATTTTCAGAATGTTCACGATTTTCTTCTATTATATAATAGAAGAAATAAACTTCCACTCATTTTTAAGCAAAATCTCAAATACGAAAGTTGTGTATGAAGAGACAGATGTTGAAATTTTTTTACCTTTTTTACATGATTCACTCAACTCGAATTTTAAAATAAATAAATTAATGTGACAACCGGATACCTAAAGTTGAAATGAAAAAAAATGAGGAGTCACAAGAAAACGAAAATGTTGACATGGTGAAGAAATTTTTGCACTATATAGGAGACCAATCAATGTCTCATCCTGGATTTAAAAGGCTAATCAGGCCATAACAACACAAAGTTGTGCATTTTTATTGTGGTTATCAAAATGTTTGAGATTTTGAATTTTTTTTTTTTGGGTGTTGCTACTGTTGGATATAGCTTGTAAGTGTTGGCTGATGGATAAGTAATCCCATATTGTTTGTGGGAAAGAATTTTGTGTCTCTTATTTTATAGGGTACACCTAAATTATTGGTTTAAGAGAAATTGGAGGGAAACCAAATTTAGTTTAAATTTGGTAGCAAATGCACATTGGACTATAAATAAATAAATAAATAAATTAATATATATAAATACATATTTATAGTCTAATGATGACACTTGGCACAGACATAGAATTAATTTAAGTGCTCTACATTGCAGTTACTTAATTATTTTATTATTTTATTTATTTTTTATTATTAATTTTGAACAGTAGCAACCCTTTTGAAAGGTTGTTAATTAACTGCAAAGTTCTATTATATATAGGACAATTATGTGCTAATTAATGTTTACTTACTTACTTTTCCCTCATATTTTCTCTACAACATATTCATCTAAGAAGTTCTTGTTAGTGATATGCACTAGGTCAATCATTTGTGATTATGTATTGACTTTATCATTTTATTAATAAAGATGCATTTCCATTATCATTTATTTTTATGATAACTAAATGAATAGTTAATTCTTTCTAAGGTCATCAAGTATGTGACTTGATAGTAAAACCCTTAGATTAAAATATGAGTTCTATTCAGATTATCCCTAACCATTTATTTATTGTATAAATATTAATGAATTAAGGCTAGTATGGTGTTGACTGATGATTATGTTTTACTAATCATGAAAATGAGATATTAAGTCAACTCATAGGTACATGTTTGAGAAATCATGTACTGGATTGACCCACTATGAGAATACTACATAGATTATTATCATAAGTATTTCTCATCACAATAATATTATTTTAGTCCTTTGACCTTAAAATCACCATGGATTTCTACATAACTATTTTATATTTTGACACATTCTAACGTTGTCTTTAACCTGATGATTAAATAGAATATTGTTGGATATAAAATGAGTTATGTGAGGAATATGAGTGATTGAGACGGAATTTATCCCTCATTTAAATGAGTAAGATATCTATGGGCCCTTGATAAGATAGACTGAAGGAAAATGCATGGCCATGCTGAAATGAATTGATAACGAGTTATCATTCTCAGTCTACTTGGAATCAAGTCATAATATATATATATATATTTATGGTAATTGTTATCTAAATAAATAATAAATATATATTTCTGATTTTGATTTTAATTAAAATTAGAATTAAAAGTGGCATATACCAAAAGGAGTTTTGGTAAGTGAAACTCTAATTGAGAATTCTATAAATATATCATATTCTCTAAGGTTTCACACACGTCTATCACTCTTGCCACCCAAATTCATTTTCTCTCCCTTTTGAGAAAATGAAAAACATAGAGAGTTTATTTTCGTTCTTGATTTTATGAGACAATCAAGAAGGTGCTAGCACACAGATTCATTTTGAATCAAGGTTGTTCGTGTGGATACCAATAGAGGACGAATCCTATTGGAGACGTCTCAAATCCGTTCCAAAAAAAAGCAAAAAACTAGAGGTAGGGTGTCACCGGTGTGAACCTCCTCTCGTCCTTCCAGCAATCTAGCCTCTACATTCGATTGTGGTACGGTTTTGGAAACCCTAACTAATTAATTACTCGAATTGCATAGATCTGGGTTCGGGTTCGTGATAAATTTTTAAATTTTCCGCTATGTTTTCTATCATGAAACCCAAGAATTCATTGTTCAAAGGCTACAAATTAGTATGTTTCATTATATATACTCACTTGAAAGTTTTCTAATCCACCTTTCTCAGATAAAAATGCCTTTCCTGCTCAATCTCAAGTTCTGAAGAGCAAATTTGCTTACTTTATTGTAATTATTCATTCATTTCTTCCTCATCAGTTTGATGGCTAAAACAAATTACAAGCCATTAATAATAATATATGCTGATAGGTGTTATACTTAGTGTCTAGACAAATATTTTTACAATTGTGTTGCTGCTGTTATATCTTTATTCCTTTATATCTCTTCAGAAAATAATATGATTATGTTTTATGCCATTATAGTATTATAGAGAAATGAAACCAATGATGTATGGAGCTCCTAGCAAACCCATAGAAGGACGTAATTAGTGGTGCCCACTTCATTATCTTTATTGCAACTTCTCTATTTTGAGTACTTTTCATGGAACAATGTGCATATTTAGTCTGTAATTTTAATTCTTCTCAAGATAGATGATCATCTCCTTATCATTTGAAATCGCCTAGATGTTTGTCTATTAAGACTTTGATACTTATATTCGATTCAATTGGCAAAGATTTCCTTGTACAAAAGTTTTCAATGGAATCTTCGAGCAAAATTCTACTTAGTGGAACATAAACCTTAAAGTGATTTTTTTTCTCCATTATTAAAAGCAATTAATCCCACATCAGTTTCATAAATTAGATTAATTGAATTCTTTAATCAATTTCTCAGCTGTCGCATTTTTTAAATATTTCTCTTTAATGACGCTTGTTTCATCACTTTATGTCATTTTCGACGTTGACGGTCATTCCAATTTCATCATTTTTTCTACGTTTATTGCTTTTCAAGTTATGCATTTCATCTGATTCCATGTACAACTTGTAGGGGAGTGTTAGAAAATATTCCTATATTGTTGTAATCTTCCTATGTTGTATATTATAATATAATAAGAAAGCAATTAGAGTTAGGAAGTAATTAGAGTTATCCTGTATTATCTTTATTCTTTGACTATAAATACACCTAGCGTGTACATTGTTACACACAAAAGTAATGAATAAAATATAGCATTGGGTTTGTATCCATGGATGTAGGCTATTATGCCGAATCACGTAAATCTCTTCTTCTATGATTCTTTTTTTTTTTAATATTTCTCAATATTTAATTGTCTTTCTTCAAAATTTATCATAGTATCAAAATTGTCGCCGATGTTCAAAACACATTCTTTCCGCATAATCATTTTTAATCGAAATACCCTTCTTCTCGCTGCATGATCAGGTTCAATATTTTAAAAAAAATTCCACCATGCAAGCTTGTCGGGCCTAGCATTTGTCAAGGGATCGTGTTAAAAGCAATTAATCTTACATCGGTTTCATAAATTCTTGGCGGGCTATTGTGCCACATGCTAGTTAGGCCTAACAAGTGTCAATGAGTCGTATTAAAAGCAATTAATCTCACATCGGGGTTCATAAATTAGATTAAGTAGGCTTATATATCAATTGGATACTTTCACTTAACAATTTAAGCTTTTAAATTGAATAAAAATTTGTTTGGTGTATTTTCAGTCCATTTTTCTGACATCATTCGGCCACCATGCACAACCGTTGTTTTTACAAAGTTGAATAATGTCAGTTAGCTATTATTATTGCTTATGTTCTTAAAGCAGCATTATAAATTTATGCTTATTATTTCATAAAATTTTATTTTAAAAAATAAATTTATCTGTGCAACATGCCAACATTTGACTAGTATATAAATTTTTAATTTGCATATAAATTTATTTTGAATGGAAAATATCTACCGCCATGCTTATTTATCTTGTGTAAAGAGTACATAAATATTTAATGAGAAATTAAAACCGAAAATTACTGATTAATTATGTTTTGACAGAAACCACTTAACTATATTAAGATTCAACAAATGAATAACTAGTTTTTTTTGTAATTGAAGTAATCTTCATCCGCGTAGAAGCATTCTTGGTGCTCCAAAATATAATAAAATATTTTGTTGCGATAATGTGCTAAGAGCAAGCAGAAAAGAATCATCTGTCATTGAGGTTATCTATTTTCAAGTTTGATCAATAATTTTTTGTCTCTTAACTCATTCCTATAATTAACTCACATGATTTTTTTTATTTAATTTGGATTTCTATGAGCAGCAATTTAATTTGGAATATACGACTTTATCTATCTACATTATTTATTCTTTTCATAGGTGTAATCTTATTTCACTTTATAAAAGAAAATTTTGACTTTGTAGATATAAAGTTAATTTTAAAAAAATTAGTGTTCTACAATTTAAAGAATTGAATTATAGTGCAAAATTTTACTGAATTTTTTATGGGACAACCATTTTTTTTAAATTAAATAGAAATAAATTTTATAAATCGATAACGTTAACATTCGAACCTTTTAAATCAAATGAAAATAAATTTTACAAATTAATGACGTGAGAATTTAGACCCTACACCTGAAGATATCATTAAAGAGAAATTATCACTTAATCCTTAAAGATGAGTTATCACTTAATTATTTTATCTCTGATAAAATGTGAATAAATTTAGTAAAACAATTTCTGTACTTAAATTTTTGGTAAGTCAAATTTATGTAATTATACATGTATATGGATGTGCTCATTATAATTTTCCCTCCAAATTATCTAATCTTAAAAGGGGGAAAATTTTTCCCGCCAAGGAACTGCAGCAAATCTTAAAAGGGCATTGGCATCCATTATTGATGATGAATTATGCCCCCAGTTCAAACACTAGATTTGCCATCTGTCCATCAAGTGACACTGATATATTGTCGGTGCCACCTCCACCCGTAAGGGACTTGACTGTATCTGTACGTCCATCCAGCTTCTTCTCCTCCACATGCGGCAGCTGCCCCTTAAAATAAATGAATACAACATCGGTTTTGCCGGTAAATTTTGATGCAGCCAATCTTCGATGGACCTGTCCTGCCTCCTTGCCGACATTCCGATTGAAAATATTCTTAATTAAGAACAAAGGTAAATGTAGTTATATTATTTATTTGCACCTCTTTGAATTATTATAAGGATAAAAATTAATGTTACAATGAATAATATAAAAAGTGTTTTGGTAAAAAAAAAAAGATAATATAAAAAATGTATCGCTTGTTATGATGTTTTATTTTTTTTTGTCTTTTGTTTATTTTTATAATAATAATTATAATGATAAATAAATTAATTAATTACAATTTATAAGTATTTAAATTATGATACGATGGTTTCATTTCCTTCATTTATATTTTTAGATTTTATCATTTTAATTAATTATTTAAAAAAGAAATTCAAAAATATAGAAATTTCAAAAAAATTGACAAAGTTTAGAAGGTGAAATGGAATTGCAAAAGAAAAATTTTGTCATGTTGCAGACCCGCAACTCGCTATTCTCGCTTTCCTTGTAATAATTTACAATTAATAGATATTGTTTTTTTTTTTTTTTTTTGAGAAAAATACTGCTATTTGTTGAACAAAGTCAATAGAGATTATTTTTGAATATGATGATTTGAAAATTTTGTATTGTCGCCGTCATTGTATTTATTATACTTTTCAAATCAATTTATTTACTTTTCTTTAATAACTTAAATTTAATTTTTGAACGAGATAGCTTTAGTTATTAAACGGTTTTTTTTTTTTTTTGAACTTTAGGCTATATTTGGGAATGGAGGAAAGAAAATAGGGAGCAAAATATGAAAGAAAATAATCTTATTTTTTTTGTTTCTTTATAAGTTTTGATTGAGGGAAAATTAAAAAAAAAAAAAGAGAAAAAAATATATGACTTTTGAATTATTATTTTAATCTTTGTACTCTAAAATTGGAATTATATTTAGTTATTTTTTTTTCTTACACTTTTTCTCCTTTTAAAGAAATAATTTTAGGTAAAAAATAAGTACATATTTTTTTTCTCTCTTTTCATTTTTCCTTCTTTCTCCAAATATAAAAAAGTGATTTTTCTCTCTTATTTTCTCCCTTTATTTTCCTTCCCTCCTCATTTATCTCCATTCTAAACATAGCTTTCACAATTCGAAAGGCCAAACTTAAGGCTCTCAACATATATTGAATACTAATATTTCCATAGATGTACAATATTCATAACAAAATAATAAAACATTAATACTGTGAAAAATATTAAATTTCAGAATTTTATAAGAAAATAAAATAAAATTTAACTACAAATTTTTGAAACACTTAAGATAATGTTAATGTATATTTTTAAATAATGCACAAGCCCATCAACTTAAAGGTGAGCAATCAGTCAAATACCATATTTTTGAAAAAAAAATATTCAACCATATTTTTTTTATTTTTTCCAAAAATTTCCAAAGTTCAAATGATCAATTTTAAATGGACATATTTTATATGATAGTTTGCAATGCATAACATTCATATATGAGTTTATTCGTATATAAGTCTAATATTGAATTAAGTATCAAACAATTACGACATATATAAATGTGACTTAAGTTGAAGACATTGTCATTTTCAGTTTATTTTAAAATTCAAGCGAGCTTTTATGCGAGATTAATGGGCAAATGGCAGACCAATATCTCCATGAATGGCTACAAAATAGTATTTAGTAGTCTTATTCGTAGTTATAGCAAAGGTAGGTAGGTAATGACCGTGGCAACTCCGAACAAAAAGTTTCATGCATGTAAGCAAACGTTAGCTAATTTGGACACATTTATTGGTTTTCTTAATTTTACTTCACATGAATTGTTCATCATTCA
>CATIWK010303039.1:0-25333 GCA_949634005.1 Mallotus japonicus | reverse complement strand
TGGAGATGACACGAGAACGACGAAGAGATGAGTGTTTTTGATTTTAGGGTTAGGGTTAGATGAGAGAAGAGAGGTCTCTGGAAGGGTCGAGAGACAGAGAGGCGGAGAAAATGAGAGATGTGAGGTGAATGAGATGTATTTATAGGTAGATAATTAGGGTTAGGGTTAAGTATAAAAACTACATCGTATTATACTTATATGAACAGTCCTTCGATTTTTCGATCGGTTCGGGAAATGCAAACTCCAAACCAAACCGACAACCGAAGACCGATTTCCATGTAACCTTTAAACCGAACCACCCTTATTAATATCTCGGTTCCAGAACCGGCCTTGTATTTTAGTTCGGTCCGGCTCGATTTTCTCGGTTTAGCCGGTTTTTGCTCTCCCCTAGTTAGCCTTATCCACTTCAGGAGCTATTCTTCTTCAGTTGTCTGTTGTCAATGGAAGCAGCTACGACAGTTCCATCAATTCACATGATAATAATATCATCTCATCGTAAGATAAAAAATAATTTATTTAGCCCAAGAAAACTTGTTTTCTTACATTGTAGCCCATTAGTGGGCTGCACTACACAGTTACACAGACACAGACAGAGACACAGTTGCTCTCTTTTTTTTTTTTTTTTTTTTCTCCATGTAATTCGATCGGTGCTTGGTTTTGTCGTAATGGGTATAGCTATATGTGAGCATGCGGCTACCCATCTGTGATTTCCAGTCTCTTTTATGGTTATTTACATATAAATTTTGCTTCTTTTTCCTGGTTTAACGATTGCTCCTTTTGTGGTTGTCTTCAGAAATTTTCATTACTATTCGACTCAAGAATCATTTTAATTGATTACCCACTTGTGGTCTGGTAATAGGTACAGCTTTGCGATGATCCTGCATCAAATTATGCCATCTCTGAGGCTTTCCAGGCCACACAGGAGCTCCAGCAATTCATACCTATGCTGTCATCAGTCACTGGTAGCTCGATTCCTCCATAATGGCACAAAACAAGAAGGTGATACACTTGTAAATGCTATTTGTGATTCTTTGAGGAGAGGCTATAACTGGGACACTCTGAGTAGAAAATTTGGTTCTATTGAGCTTAATCATTTGCTTGTAGAAAATGTACTGCTGGAATTGAAAGAACCAGTTGATGCAAAAAGGGCTCTAGGTTTTTTCCACTGGTCTGCACAAAGGAAGACGTTTGTGCACGAGGTTTGGTCTTACTGTCTGATGGTGAATTTATTAGTTAGAGCCCAACTACTCAGTGATGCTCAAGCATTGCTTGAATCTGTTTTGAAGAGAAATGTAGGGGATTGTTCAAAATTTTTGGTTGTAGATTCACTGCTTAGTAGTTATAAGATTATTGTTTCGAGTCCATTAGTATTTAACCTGTTGGTCCAGGCATATGCTAAATTGAGACTGACTGAGATTGGGTTTGAAGTCTGCTGCTATTTGGAAGAACATGGGTTCTCTCTGAGCCTAACAAGTTACAACATTTTGGTTCATGTTGTTCAAAAATCTGATCAAAACGTCCTAGTCTGGAAGATTTATGAGCACATGATTTGTAGAAGAATTTATCCAAATGAAGCAACAGTCAAAACCATGATCAATGGTTTATGCAAGGAAGGTACGTTACATACCTTTGTGAATATGTTGGATAGGATCAATGGAAAAAGATGCCCCCCATTAGTGATTATTAATACTTGTTTGATTTTTAGGATTTTAGAGGAGGGCAGAACTGAAGTTGGTATGGCTTTATTGAAGGGGTTGCTACAAAAGAATATTATACTTGATACCATTGCTTACTCTTTGATTGTCTATGCCAAAGTCAGGCTTGGAAATTTTGACTCAGCAATGGAGGTTTATGAGGAAATGCTCAAGCGAGCCTTCAATGCAAATTCTTTTGTTCATACCTCATTCATAAGGGCTTACTGTAATAGAGGAAAAGTTGAAGAGGCAAATCAGCTGTTTGAAGAAATGGAAAATATCGGTTTGGAGCCATATGATGAGACTTTTAACTTTCTTATAGAGGGCTGCGCTAAGGCAGGAAGAGCAGAGGAAAGTTTAGGTTACTGTGACAAAATGATTGAGAGAGGACTTGTTCCTAGCCTTTTGGCTTTCAACAATATGGTTGCAAAGCTATGTGAAACTGGAATTGTAAAGGAAGCAAATGCAATGCTAACTCATCTATTAGATAAAGGGTTCTCACCTAATGAGATCACATACTCATATCTTATTGCTGGTTATGAGAGCGGCAATCAGATTCAGGAAGTTCTCAAACTCTACTATGAAATGGAGTATCGATCACTCTGTCCTGGATTGCTTGCTTTCACTTCCTTGATCAGGAGCCTCTGTCATTGTGGAAAACTACAGCAAGCAGAAAAGTATTTAAGAATTATGAAAGATCGTTCACTAAATCCAAGTGTCGACATTTATGAGGCACTGATTGCTGGCTACCTTGAGAAGAGTGATAAGGCAAGGGCTTATCACCTTTACAGTGAGATGATTTCTAAAGGATTGAAACCTTGTTGCTTGTATGATTTTGGTGCCACTACATAGAACATGAGAATTGGAGGCAACTTTGAAATGAACATTTAACGGGGGAGAGCAAAATGCATTTAAAGGTTATTTATGTTTTAATTTTAAGTTGTACATTCTAGAAAAATATTCTGTCTTGGCACTGAACCAGTTAGTTTTTAAAATCAGTTTGAGTGACAACAATCTCAAATGTGGATGGCTGAAGTTATAAGCTACTAAAGCATTTCTGTATAATTTTGACAATTGGAAGATGAAACTGGGCTAACAAGAGAAATGGCAGTAAAAAGCATGAAGCAGATTTTACCTAGTTGCTTGCTGCAAACAGTTGGGCTGAATACTATACAATTTGGTAATGAATTTGTGAATGTCTGTGTGCCTTTGGAATGTAGAAGAGTTTGGGTGCTTGATTATTTCTGCCTTTCTTCTCCAGTGTTTACTTCTGGTGCAATTGAAGGTGAGGGTGATCAATTATGATTCTTTATTCTACATTTGTGTTTCTTCTTTCTTATTCCAGCTTCATTTATTTCATTTTTTTTCATTATTGCAAATATATTGTTGGGGAAGGAATTTGTTACATCTTGATTTTATATCATAACTTTCAGCCTTTTTACTCCTGGCATGCTTCTTTCCTGTGTCAATTTTAGTGAAAAAAAAAAGCTGGGATTATTCTCTTGTAAAATTACACATGCATGGGGCTTATCTATAGTTTGTTCTTGTTTCTTCAATATGATTTTCTGCTTTTTCCCCCTTATTGTGGGGTGACAAAAAGGTATTGGCTGCTAGTGAGTCATTCTTGAGCACTATGAGTAGGAGCAAACAGCTGGTAAAGACAATGAGGTAAATGTATATGATGTTTCTGAGTGGTTTAAAGTAGACAATTTTTACTTTGCTAGGGTTAATTAGTTTTCTTGACTTTAGTTTATAGAAAAGAAGGCTGCTCATCCTTTCAGCTGTGATCTTGGGGCGGTGGCTTGTATTGGTGAACAACAGCAAGAGAGAGAAGCGGGGAACACTTATGCTGTTTGATGTATGCAATGGAGGGCATTTCTGGTTAATTTTTTATTCCAATTTCTTTTGAAATATAAAGTCAACATCAGTGGGGAGTGCTTAATTTTTTATTGTCGTTATGGTATAGTTGTTGCATATGAGTCCCTATGGGCTGCTATTGGTAGATAGGCTTCTATATATGCATGTAAATGTAAGTCTGACTAATGTAAGTCTGACTAAAAAAAAAAAAAAAAAAAAATGTAAGTCTGACTAATAATTTGATTTGAAGTTGAGATGGGAAAAGTAATTCCCCTTTTTACATAGAACCAAATCTGTTAATTATTGGTTGACCCCTTTGGTAAGTACGGAGCGTAGATATTTACTGTTACACCAATTTCTTAGAGGGAGTTGCAGGTTTGACTATTGTGGCTGATACAATATTCGACGTTGTTGGTGTTGCACTTCTTTGAAAGGTCTTCTATGCTATGGTTATTGTCTTTGTTGGTTGATGAAAAATCTGCATTGTTTCCAGGTAAGTTCATCAATTGTGTTGTGGCAACTCTTAATGCAGGAAAACTAAAAAAATAACTGACATTGAACTGTGGATCTCAAGTTACCTACTCATGTTGATAGAGCGTTGCATTGGCCAATGTGTGTATTACAGACCAGCATACAGTCACTTGCAAATACAAATATATGAGGCTTTCCGCTACACTCAACTGGAACTCTTTTTGTTTCATTGACTGTACCTTTGGCTTCACAACTGGCGCTGCATTTTGTTTATGCTGCTGAAGTTTTGCTCTTTCCAGAAGAAGGTTCACTAGAACTGATAACTTCTAACACATTCACCTCTACAAATTCTTCAATAAAATCTGTTGGCTCAGTGCATTGGATTTTTCAAGTGATTTACTTCTGAAAATGGGACTTGGTTTTGGTACGGCGAGGAGCTTGTTTTACTGAGCTCTAGCTGGTTGGGATTTTTCTTCACCAATTCTACAGTTAATTACAAACTTCCTTTTGCCTTTGGGGAACTCAAATGCAAATTAAGTTCAGGAAAATAGAAGAATGTCAATGTCATGATCCACCAATAAATCCTGCATAAATTATGATGCGAATGTTGCTACAGAACATGAGCTATGCTCCTATCACTCCATTAAAAATTAAATAAAAAAAATAAAACATCATATTCATTAATTGGGTTCCTTTCAGTGATTATACACAGACAAATTCTTCATCTGCCTCCATTGCTGTAACTACAAGTCACTAGGAAAATGAGTCCACATCACTCAGTCAAGAGGCGGAAACCTATCAAGATGGTACACAGTATAGAGATCATGCAAGGTTTCACCATATAGAAGCAGAGTAAAATAGCAGGAAATGCTGCTGATGAATGAACTGTACATTACATGGCCAAGACCTCAATTGGTAGGCTGGCATGAGGAATCAGTGGTTAAGTAACCCGCTCACATGAAATTTCTGTAGTGCTAAACTCTTCTGTTAAGTGATACTAACTACCCATATCTTTACAAAACTCCTAACTAGTACTGTCCAAAAATACAGACAATTGTGGATCTAAGACATGTTCTGAATGGAATACAGATCCACAATCACATCAATTGAATGAAATTGGTTCACTGTAGGTTTTGGGAACAAAAACTATAATTCTATTGAGATAACAAAACTGAGGACTTGAGGAAAGCTAAACGGTTCTTGGTAAGATTTATCTTCTCTTCTGCTTCCGTCGCTTTTTCTCGAACCCCACGGACAACATCCTCAGGAGCTCTCTCTACAAACTGCGGACAGATTACAAAACACATTGTATAAGCGTACACCAGAGGGAAGTAATGCACCAATTCATAAACAAGAAAAGAATCAGGAAGTGTCAAAATAAGGCTCAGCAATCGGAACAGAAACCATTTCTTTTGAGAAAGAGCTGCAGCTTCAAAGCCTTAATTGTTTCCAATGTTTTTTCAGTACATATCTACTAAACAATAAAATGATCAAGAAAATGTTGAATTAACTAAACAATGTTTTCTAGTTTTGGCACTGCAACTCATTCATTTACTTGTGCTAAATTTGCTTAAAATGCTGAAAGAAACACTATCTCATCAAGGACCACCAACAGATCTTAAATGAGAAAAACAAATAAGCCCTGAGACTTTATAAAGTGCAGCAACCTCATATTCTAGTCCTTGTTTATTTTGCCAAATGCTCTGTGGTTTGTCTGGACAACTACCCAATATCCAGATCAATTTTTGGTGAAAATAATCAATAAGCCCCCTTGCAAATGCACTTCAATAGCCCAACAGACAGGTCTATACATTTTATGCAAATTCAAGACTAATGTAAAGCATACCCCATAAAATCTTCTTTTTGGTGCATTTTTGTCTTAACTTACTAGTGCACAGCAGACAATTGGCATTAGCAGCATAAACAATAATAAAACCTGCACTAACGTGCAATGTATGTGTACAGGTAAAACGAAATTCATACTTTTGGAGAATTGAGGCGAGCTACAAGCCCATCATACTCTGTTTGCATCTTGGAAAGGCGCTTTGAAAGGCGGTCAACTTCAGCAGATATATCAACCATATCGGCTAAGGGAAGATAGGCCTCTAATCCCTCACTGGCAACAAGGTGTACTGATTGGTTCGCATCACCTGAAGTGTGAGGGCAATGAGAACTACTAGAGTAAATAGCTCAACATCTCACAAGAACAAAACAATTGAAACACAGCAATCAACACATGCCAAAGGAACATATAAAAAAAAAATATATCTCTTGCCCATGCCCCAAAGAAATTAGAAGGAAATCATGAACAATAAAAGGAAGAGAGAGGAAAAAGTTATTTCAATGTAAACATACCTGGAGGAGAGTCTGTGAAATGAACATTTTGTTGATCTAGCCTGGATAGAAGAGCTAATACTTCCTTCTCTCTCTGCAATGTAAGCATGTTATGACATAAGCATACAAACAGCAGTGAAGAGACGTAGCATTATATTAATATTATTATACTACTTACAAAACAAAGACACTGAAAATAGCCTAATACTATAAATAAATAAATGGAAATGCTACCGACATTCTTCACTCTGGTTTCGCCAGCATCCAAAGTGTGGGATCAAACAAAATTGTGCTTGGAAAAAGAAATTATAAAACTAGAAATAAACACTACAGGCTGACATGAAATAAAGGATACTGAGTCACACAGAGATCATAATGTACACTCAAATGCATATTTTCAGGCCAAGCATATTTTTTTAAGACTATCAATGGGCTTCTACATAACCCAAAATTCAATTTATTTGGCCTAAAAACTTCAGGGTGAGGCTCCTGTGAACTTAGACACTGGACTCCAGGAAATGAGTTTTAACTGAAATACATAAAGCACAGGTATATTATTTATCCTTTGTTTATGGGAAGGTAGGCAGTGGAAGGGGTAGAAAATATAAGACTTTCTAATGAAATTCCTTAGCAGGGATACAAGGGTTGGGAGGAAATTTGCAAATAAATGGAGGTTAAGGAACTAATTTTGAAAGCTTCTTACCCTGTTGTGGTTTTAATCCAATAGTCCAAATAGAATCAGCAGGTGCTGAACTATCAAGAGTATTTGGGAGTCTCAGTTAAGGGATTATGTTTGTTCATGCTTTACCAGTGCTTCATATAAAACTATAGTTGTTTGGGATACCACATTTGCTCACTTCCATAACAAATTACTAATCAAGAAAGCATGTTTACATTAATAACACATTATTGAATCAGAAGTCTATTCAAATAAAACATGCTTGTGTGGCCATGTTCACTCACAAGAAAAATAGAAGATGAATGAACTTACAGATATATACTGTGTCACCTCCTCATTTGCAACTATACACGCAGATATACGTTTAGCTGGCTCAACAGAGTACTCAGCTCTAGCATTCCGGATTGCTCTAGTCTAATCAAGGTATGAAGAGGAATTTTTTTATTTAATTATGAAACGGAAAAAATCACAAAATGATAGGTTGTGCAGAGTTGTCAAGAAGCAAAAAATGAAAATTTTTGTGAACTCACCAAAGCTTGGAAATTTTCGAATTGTTTTATTGAGTTCATGTTCCGGGGAAGTGAAATCTGGGGCCAAGAGGATACTATAAGGGCTTCTTTCCTTTGAGGGAGTGCCTGCATGAAATTTAGGCAATGGTGAGTCTATATCCATTATCATAATATAAAATAAAGCAATCATGAACAAACCTCAAAGTAAATTTATGATATGGAGCGCTACACAAAAAATAGGGCAATGTGGGAGAAATAAGAGATGTATAACACTTCTAGCAATAGAATAAGTGATAAGAAAATGCTCTCAACAAACTCTGATGAAAAGATTTAGGGACCAGCCTATACAACTTACTATACGGAAATATTAGGAAATAATTACCTGCCAGAGTTCTTCGGTGACAAATGGCATGAAAGGATGTAGCAGCTTCAATACATTTTCGAAAACATATAATAGAACTGCCTGTGCCAATGATGCATCTGAATTGTCACCAGATCGGTAAAGGCGAGCTTTACTGGCTTCTATATACCTGTTAAAAAGTGAAAGCATTGTACCATAGCAAAAACTTGGGAAAAAAGGAAGAGAGATAGATTCAGAAGCATGTTCACTTGGGTGGCTGGAGGGCGAATATTCAAATTGACTTTTAGGCCGACATTATATTTTTTGTCTAAAATAATTTTGTTACGTAAAATGTTTTATGTCAAAGGGCAGATAGACATTTTAACCAAAAAAGAAGATGAGAAAAAGAGTTCAAATTAAAACAAAAGTCATTTGGTTTTGTTTCTAGAAGGCCCATATTTGAACAAGACTTAGGATCTAAAACCAGTACAATGATCTGTTAAGCATTTATACAAAGACCATATGATGCTCTTTCAAACTCCACTCCACAGTGTAAATAGATCAGAAATCATACATTTATATAACTTCAAAGAAATGATATCAATATGAGGAATGAAATGGACAAGGAAACACAAGAAAGAGTTCGTGGCACCATCAAGGATAAATCAGCAAATGGTCATCCAGTAATAAACAGCAAGACTCAAATATCCAATGGATGAACCAAGGAGGACAAATGAGTAGATCCAGTTAGTAGGATTCAAGATGAAAGGCTGGCAAAAATAATGTGGCCAAAATGATCAAATGATTTAGCATTTTCTGCAACTCCCACAAAGCTTGGCTCTAATCAGAACAAAATGGACAGAAAAAAAAAAAAGGATCCAATGTACACAACTGGCTAAACTAGGATTGAGAATTCACTGAGTTAGCAAACAAACAAAAATCCCAAAATTAAATAGTGCGTAAAGGGGAAAAAAGGAGAGAGTAAACTTAGTTTAAAAATTATATCTGAAAATCCAGAAGGTATGTGGTAACAAAATCATAGTTTAATCCAAGCAATTGAAAACAGTTATTGGAGCATCATTATCAAGCCAGAGAAATTTAAACATGTTGGCAGAAAATTAGAACAATTTGTATTTGACAATAACATACCAATCAGCAAAATCGCTCCAGAAAAAATCATAGGTTTCTCTTCCAACATCTCCAAAGTAGTACTTATCATAGCTTGTAGTGACCATGTCGATAAGCATATGAAGTTTTGAGACCTGCAAAATCAAAAAGAATTATTTGATTGATTACAAGGGGAACATGGATTGGCAACACAGGCCATGAATTAAAAATATGCATTAACTTACCACCCAGCTTTCTGGTAAAGGTTGCTTATCCAAGGACTCCTTTTCATCAAACTGAAAATGAAATAAGTTGTTTAGTTTAAACAACAGATTATGCAATTTTGAAGCACAGAAACATGACAATCGAAAAACTCTAATCCTATCTAAATGGAAAGGACAAGGAAACCTTATATGCCAGCATAGTTTCCCAAGCAGATATATCGGTTTGACTAGGCAGATTTTGCAAAACAAACTTCCCAGCATTCCACAGCTTATTGGTGAAGGCTTTGTTGGCAGTTAACCTCTCAGTAGACAAGTTAAGATCCTGATAACAGACAATGTACATTAACCTATAAAAAGACATCTTATGTAAGCCAAAAACCATCTACATGCCAAAAGGAGGCAATCTCTCTTTGTGAAGGCACTGTTATGTAGTCTTTAGGTGACAGCTTTAAGGATTACAAGGAAAGGAAGAGAAGGAGAGAGAGAGAGAGAGAGGAGAAAAAAAAAAAAACCTGCCCAGCAGTCCCCAAAGCAAGAGTAAATCGTAAAGCATCAGTTCCAAAATCCTTGATTGTGTCAAGGGGATCTATTACATTCCCCAGTGTTTTAGACATTTTCCGTCCCTGAAAATATAGCACAGGATTCACCATCAGTTTACAAGGAAAAAAAAAAACGTTCTTAAAATATTTATACCCATTGTACATGGGCTGTTGGACATATGCACGGAACTTAATGTGGACATTTAAGAAAATAGAAGCATGTATACAAATTTACACAAGCACCTAACTCACTTGTGAATCCCGGATAAGTCCGTGAAGATAAATATTTGAAAATGGAATAGTACCGGTGAACTCAATTCCCATCATGACCATCCTTGCGACCCAAAAGAACAATATGTCATGCCTGTCCAAACAGAGAAGCATCAATGCCATAAATCATCAAGTGACAAAGTAACTACACTGACCATGCCAGATCAGAAGCCTGGTTACACACCAAACCTTTTGGCAGGCGTTTGAAATTTATTTGCGCTGCAACAGCATTTTGGGTGCAAAGCCTTCCAAACACAGCCTTGCATGTTTTTGCAATTTAGATTGAATATAAGCAAAACAGCTTTCCCAACAAAATCCTATAGGACATAGACAATGCACTCATCAATAAACTGGGGACTATGATGCATCCTAAAATGGATGAATCAACCACTAATATCTTCTGTTTCTCCCATAACACCACAAGATTTTCATACCACAAAGGAGTGCCAGCTAGGCAGCCAGCAACTAATTTTGTTTTAAACTCAGACCAAGCACAGATTAAGGCTGGATGGAAAGGAAGAAGATGACACAGTCAGGGCAGCCTTAGAATAACCAATCCATGTAGAATCCACATTGCAGTCATTTGTGAACTAATAATTGGGAGAGAGAGGCCCATCATATATATGAAAGTCAAATGTAAAATTTACTCAGAATTTAATCAGGACAAAAAGTCTGTGGCACTGTAGTCCAACGTGCTCTAAACCAAATACTGGTCATGTTTTACAAATCCATCCCAACCCTGATAAGTAAGGGGTATCAACAACATCAAATGTTTTAAGTATGGGTCCCTTCCACATCAATTGACTAAACAGCAGCAAGATATAAATGTGAAAGAGAATAAATGAACAAGTCACTATGGCAGGATTTGGGAGCCAGAGAAAAAAGTACATACCCAGTTTCAAGCATTGTTGTCGGATAAAACTTCTTAAAATCCTCAGATGATACATCAGGCCACCCAAGAGTACTAAAAGGCCATAGTGCACTGGAGGGGGAAACAAAACAAGTGAGGAGTGAGGGACAGGAAACTAAATTTGATTTCATTTCCAAGTGGTGTATCATGGTTTAAGTGTTACTACCATTGTTTATGTAACACAGTAATTATAGTCAAGCACAGGCCATAAAATTATGTTCTCCAAAATTGATAGATGATCTTAACGTCTCAACAGCTCATACATCTAATGATAGAAGATTCAAGAAAAAATACAGAGCAGATACAAACTATGTACATGAGCTGTAGATTATACAATCAATGCTTCCATGGCAAACAGAAATGGAATGTTGGCACATCCTTTTGCATTTTTTAATCAATTCAAGTGTTGTCCACTGTAGGTATTAGTATGAGTTACAAGTACGTGCTTAGCCTCTTCCATCTTTTAGTCTATAACTAAAGCGCAGTATTCATGGAATGACATACCTTGAAAACCATGTGTCAAGAACATCTGGATCTTGATATATTTTTACATCTTTTCCAAACTTCTCTTGAGCTTTCTCAAGGGCTTCATCAGCATTCCTAGCAACTATATAATCTTCTTCACAGTTCTTTCCCTCAATATACCAAACAGGTATGCGGTGTCCCCACCACAGTTGTCTGCTTATACACCAATCCTTAATGTTTGATAGCCAATGATTATAAATCTGTCATCAACAAAAACAAAAATGTATCAGAAGACTTTGAACACCAATATAAAGAAAGCAATACATTTGTCTCTAAGAGACAATAAGGGGTTGTTTACTTGTAAAGAATTAGAGTATTTTTTCCCCAAACTTTTCTATATAAAATGACAATTAGAGTTTATTGTTCACGTTAGAAAGCTTTCTAAAATTTCCAAAAGAAAATAATTTTAGTTTTCTGAATTTTAAAAAGAATTTGGAGACCTAGTTTAAAAATGTCTTCCATTGCTTGCTTTCTTAAAAAAGCGTGTTTTCCAATTAGAAAACACGGAAAATTTGTTTTAAAATAATAATACAATCTTTTGAAGCTCCACAAAACACTTTTACTATTTTTAAAATTTTTTTTAACAATTTTATTCCAAAAGACATTTATCCAACATTATTTTACAATTTTTCCCATACTTTAGATGTTGTTCCATAATGTTTTCCTATATTTTCTAGTTTTAATGTCACTTTCCTATTTTTTCTAATTTTATCCTATTTTTTAGTTTTAATGCTACTATATTTATCACTTAAACAGTTACTTTATATTTTTTGCAATGAATTTGAGTTGTGAATTCTTTTATGTTTTTTTATTTTATTTGCGATGAATTTGAGTTGTGAACTCTTTTACGTATTTATATTTGTTAATAACTAAATTGATGTTTCAGAAATTTATTACTGTAGTATTTGTGTTATACATCTAAAAAAATTAAAATAATCAAAATAATTAAAAAAGCCAACTATACATGAACTATTTTGGTGTAAATTGGAAAATAGTTTTTTAAAATTTAACAAATGAACATAAAAGTTCATAATTTCTAAAGAGAAAACGAAAACTTCAATTTTCTAATAAAACTAGAATTAGAAAACAGAAAACAATTCTCCACAAGTAAATAAGCCCTAAAGGTGGGCTGATAACAGATAATAACCCACCATCATGAAGGTTCTCAGTTTATATAATTTTGTGTTCAATAAAAATAAGTATGAGAATGCAGGTCAACTTGCAGTCTTAGGAGTTAAAGGAAAAACAACATAATAAAGCATTCCTCTTTGTCTCATACCTTCTCAAATCTTTCAGGAATAATGGTTAATTTTCCTTTTTCAACAGCACGAAGGGCCTTCTCAGCCAAGGGGTCCATGGTTACAAACCACTGCTTACTCACCAATGGTTCAATTACCTAAAAGAAGGGGGAAAACCATCAAATTCCCAGTGGAAGATGCAATCATTCATAGAAGTTCAACAATAAATATGGCTGAAGGACACGTGAACAACAATATTTACGCACTTCTCCACCACGCTGTGATCTGGGAACTCGTAACTTGTGTGGCTCCTTTTTAACTGCTAACCCTGTTTCCTCAAGATCTGACCATAGTTTCTTCCGAACTTCGAACCGATCAAGACCACTAAAATTCCAACAATGGATGCCACGTGTTAAACAGCTCAAAAATATTCTCTGAAATGCAATAATTCTTCAACAACCTAATGATAACACTCAGAACACCCACCAGTAAAGTCCAGCAACCTCATTAAGGGTCCCATCTTTATTCATCACATTAAGTATTGGAAGACCCAGCTTCCTAGCAAGAAGGTAATCATTATGGTCATGTCCGGGGCTTATCTTCAACACACCAGTCCCAAAGTCTTTATCAACATGCTGCCAAAATATAAATGTAGTTATTTTCCTGAAATTATTTTCTATGGATCAAAGGAAACTAAATGATAGAAATACAGAATGCACACAAGAACTCAGAAAAGAATAAAAACTAAAAAATTTGGTCCTAGGAAGGAAGCGGATTTTGGATTAGCACCAAGATGATAGAATATTTCATTCTGCATATTAATGGTCAAGTGAAACATGATCTGGGATTTTTTGAACACGTGCAATATTTGCAAAATCTTGCTATGAATCAAAAACACTGCATCACATTTTCCTTGGGCCATTCAGGTCAATACAACATGTCAGCATATGGGGAAAAATTGCAGATTGGGGCAAGCTTTGTGAAAGGCAAGAACTGCCTCTCAAATTGTGGAAATTGGAAACGGAAGCCCTAAGCAGAGAGATTAGGATTGGGGGGAAGGGCAAAATTGGAGCAATTATTTGTCCATTACAAGTCTCCTATCTGACTTTGTTAGGTCACATGGGCTTTGCTAATGATCTAGGCAGCAACTGCTACTACAGGTGAATTCACATGACTTACTGAAATTTAATACGGTAACAGCTATCTTGTGATTATTCATTAACGTTGATAAATAAATGCTAGCTTGAATTTCTAGCTTATCTAAAAATAGAGCCAAGTTTAAACAAGATTGAGTTTGGCCTGTTTTAAAAATAAAAAAAAAATAAAAAAAAAAAAAAAAGCCCAATGGTAAGCTTGTTATGTACTGATTCAGTTGGGATATTTATTTTTCACTATTAAAGTACTGATTCAATTGGACTGTTTTCACCATCCAACCTGGGGAAAAATATGGATATTTGCCTACATAAAATTTCTTCCCCAACTTTTTGTGAAATTTTATGGAAATGCAAATTGGATAGCAGCTCTGTGCTGTTATAATTCAAAACGCCCAAAAGAAAATAACAGTAAAGAAGGCAGAAAAACTTTTTCTGAGAGAAATCTAGAAGTGACTGAGCATTATATTTACGAATTACAACTTAGAAAAGTACGAAGTGAAGAAAGTACGAACTAAATTTGTTTTCAAGTGAGGAAAAGTTGCCATGCAATTCCAAAGTAGCTACAATAACACCTACATCTATTGCACAGATGAAGATCATATGTGGAATCATATGCTGCTGCACATATGATATATATTATGAAAATGCTTGTTTAAATGTTTGATAAATCTCCAGTTTATCTAAAAACTTTGTAGGGTTTGTTGTTAACCTTGTATAAAGGTTCTCTGAGTAATAAATATGGAAATTCTTTGAAGATGCAGTATGTATGCTGTTGTTTGAAAAATAAATATATCAGTATTTTTAAAGACTATAACCTAGCACCCTGTAGCTACATTGGCACAGGATTTTTTTATTCTGGAGTTCTACATTTATATAATTAAAAGCTTCTTTGGTTGATATCCAACAATACGGAGAAGCCCTTCACTAAGAATATGTTTCTCTCTTGAACTGAAGAAAGCTTTTATCTAACTTTTCTGGATGAAATGATCTTTTATCAAACAATTTTAGAACTAGTTGAATGCTAAATAAGCAATTGTTTCTTGATACCTAATTATCTATAATATTTTTTATCTCCGGCCCCTGCTTTGTGGCTCATTCATTAGTGCCTTGTCTAATTTGATTGGTCAAAATTTTGACCTGCTGTGTCATTTCTATGCAAACAGGCAGTTCAAAAAAGGTCTGCATCACAATAAAACTGAAACAAAAAGTGAAATGAAAGAAAGGTGGATGGTTTTACCCTGTCAGATATAATAGGAACATGGCGGCCATATGTCATAGGTACAATAGCCATCCTTCCAATATACTGAGAGTAACGATCATCCTGCATACCATCAACGGCATCGTAATTCAGTATTTAAATTGCAAAAATAGTTTCTTCAGCCTCAAAGATCTTTATACAAGTAAGGAGTATGACACATAATTAAATCACAAGCAAACTTGACAACATCAGATAAGTTTCCAGCAGTTAAGACTGTGCGAGGTGCTTCCATACTTTCACCACAAAGGAAATCCTATCAGATCTGTTTCAACTTTTGCTTCATATAATAATGTGATTAGAGCTCTACAGTCTGGATGTGGCCCATGGAGTTTTCATATTCCCTTCATTTCAATGATACCAGTTTTCAGAACAGAAGCAAAAGCTTTGTGGAAAGCATGCCAATGCAGAGGCAAGGGCTACCCAAACCAAACTGACAAAATTTGTTTTATTTGGTTCTGCATTTTGAAAATTATGTTTGGTTCAGTTATGCCGGTTAATCTGTTTTCAGTTCAATTTCTATCTTTTAGGAAAGAATAGACCAGATTTTATATTATTTGATATATGAATGTGAATTTATATCTTATGATTCCAAAGAAAAAGTAATGTATTAGAATTACTCATCACAAATTACTTCTAGCAAATATGTAAACAAAGTGCCCAATCCAACAACAAATGGCAGCTGAAACTTTCCGTTAAGGTAAATATTTATACACAATTCATTTTTAAGTGTTTTTCAAAAATTTCAACCTGAAATTTTTTTCACATATTTTATTAATTTTCATGTGTAACATTAAATCAATTTGTGCACTTGAACTAAACCTTGCCACAATATCCCATATAAGCAACCCTTATATATTGAACTCCAGCATAAAAACACTAGAAAGAATAAATTTAGAATTTTTCACTGCTAATTCAAAATGCTAACCTTTCTAATGAGTCTTGGTTTTCATAATATATTAATGTAAACTGAAGTTAACAGTAGCATTAAGGAATTATTGTCCTGGTTATTGCACAAATTTGCATACCTTAGGATGCACTGCAATGGCTACATCTCCAAATAGTGTCTCAGGGCGTGTTGTTGCTACAATTAAAAACTCATCCCTACAGAAGAAAGAATAATGATTATTACACATAATAAATCCTTAGTAGCTTGGAGAAATATACAATACAAGACAAAGTATTACATACTTAAGAAAATGGTCTCTAAAGATATTGAAAAATCTAAAAGCACACAAGTCAGTAACACAGTCCGGGAAATGTGTTGCATAAATGGCCAATCCAACTAGATTTATATATAAGCTTAGTTGAGTTAAGCAGAGCACAATTCGTTTGATCTATCATGCATCATTTCTAGCTAAGAATACATCGTGAAAGTTCTTAACATATCTGCACTGGAATGTAAACACTCCTTAATTTCTTGTTTACTTCTGAATTTCAGCAAGACATCACGCACACAGGATATACTATTACATACATTTCTTTCTCCTTTTTTCCCTTTTCTAATTTTTAATAAACATTATAAATTTTCATTACATTTACTCCTATACCATGTCAAACATGCCACAATTTCCTTTATTCCTTAGAAAGTCATCATTAATCTGGAAACAAACATAAGAATTTAACAGTGACTTACAAAATTAACTAAATCTTAAGTAATTGTAATTCCATTCCCAGGTAGAGAGAGACCCATCAAAAAGTTATGAAATATGTCAACGTTATTTCATCATTTATTTGGACAACCTATACAAAATCAAAAGACTGCTTAACCCATGCATATATATATTCCAACTAAATGAATGAAGAATCAAGAAGTTAAAACATTAGATAAAATCCTCTTATGATTGTACTTTGCTAATTGATTTCTCAATGATCCACCCATCTCTATCTCATGTTCACATATTCATTGGCACATCAAAGCCCTGAATTATTTAACAAAAAAGGCCCATGATATTATATGTCTGCAATTTCTATTTTGGTTTAAATGTCAATTTTCCCCTGAATTTGTGACCAAAGCACAATTAACTTTTCACACAAATTAGCCCACAATCTCTAAATGTGGCCAACTAGACCTAGTTTCCCATCCTCAACTTGCTATAAACACTCTCTACTTCAGCAGAATTTGGGCCTAATTCGCTGCACTGGAAAAGTTGTGGATTGATTTGAATAAAATATTAACTCTGAAGCTAATTATCCATACATGTTCAAGGGGCAAATTGATATTTAAGCCTTTCTTTCTTGCAAGGCCCAAATCCAAAGAAACTCATAAATTTTCATAGGAAGTCTCAACCAAACTAATGACAGTTGAAAGAGATTGAAGTTTTATCTCTAAAGTCTAATTATGTTTCTCAGAATGCAAAACATAGAAAATTGCATCAGGATGTCCTATAATTAGCGTCTCCTTCTAGATGTTATGAAAATCAACTTGAGTTGCAACAAGATTCCAGGACAAAGCAGGCCTTTATCTTATGGACCATTCATCTGTGTGTTCATCTGATTCCTAAAGATTTTGACATCAAAGTTAAGGCCATGAACCAAAAAAATTTCTTTCTTGTTATTAACATATCAATTAACAAAGTCAAAGCCTGCAAAGTTGCCTTTGTCAAAGGCAAAATAAATGAGAGTCGGAAGGCAGACAAGTTATTTTTAAAGAAATGTTTCCCGTTCAGAGAAAGCCACTCTCCTCAACAACAAAAAAGAAAACTTAAAGCAATTGAATTGCAGATAAACATCATGTTATTGTCAAAGAAAGCAATGTAAATTCAAAAAGGAAAAGAGCATGTCAAATTCCAATGACCACCTTGAACCTCCAGCAACTCGATACTTGATGTGATATAGAGTACCAGGTTCTTCAGAATATTCTACTTCCTATGCAGAAATCATTAAAAAAGAACATTTAAATTGAACTCCATCAACTTCAGTAAAAACTATAAAGAGATTCACTTGACAGCCTCATAAATCCAAAAGTAGTATACCAAGTCAGAAACAGCAGTCTGTAGATTAGGAGACCAATTAACCAAGTAGGAGCCTGGAAGAAAGCATAAAATTTCTCAGCCAATAATCATCACTAAACAACTGCTAAATGTCTTAAATGGTAAGATAAATGGCATCATACTTCATGAAAAGTATAAACTAGAAAACTTAGAAACAAAAGAAAGACAAAGCAGCTGCGAAGCACAATTACACTTGTTTAATATCATCACCATGATCAGACTGGACCAGGAAGGACGAACAACAATAGAACCAATGCCTCCCTCTCAACATAATAAAGGTAAAAGTGGGGAAAAGGAATAGGGAAAACTCACAGACTTATATTAAATATGACAGGAAAAAAAATTAAATGTATTGACAAAAATAATATTTAAGCTATAAGCCGGATACAGAAAGGTCTGAGCAGAACTTATACCTTGATAGATTAGACCTTTTTCATGAAGTCTGATAAAGGCCTCAATAACTGCTCCTGCAAAAAATTTGAAGCTATGGTCTCAGAATACATCACATTAAAAAACAAATTCAAACTAAAGAATGCAGTTAAGATAGTTTAAGACGATACATTGAAAATTTATATCAGTCATTTGATAAGTACGATTAATATTTCGAGAAAGAGAGAGTGCAAAAAAAAAAGGAAAACAATGATAACATCCTTTGCACTTTAACACTTCAAGGATATACTATCCTATCGCCTGTCACAGACAATTTCCAAACAGGTCATTCTTGCACTCCTACTAGTTAGAAAACTGTCTTACGACTTAGCTGCTCATCAAGGGTAAAGTGCTCCCTTGTCCAATCACAGGAAGCACCAAGTCTCTTGATCTGATTTGTAATAGTTCCACCATACCTGAAAAAATGACAAGTAAGAAAAACACAAATGCTACAAAGGGAAAAAAGAAGAAATGGGAACTGCTCACAGAAGTATCTCACCATCATGCACAAACAATTATACAATCTTCAAACCTTTTAAAATTCTACAGTTCGATCCACTTTTACCCAGAAAAAAGAGACGCTAAACTAATAAAAGTTAATACAAATACTTAAAAGAAAAAGGTCACAGAAATGATGAGAGGAATAAACAAAGATACATGTTATACGAGGTTTGAAACACATTTCCTTACTAGAAAAAGCCCAAAGTAAGAATAAATCAATGAGAACATACATTACAAGAACCTCAAGACAGGCTTAATAATAACCTGTTAGGCATTAAGATAGCAAACTCTTGTTCAAAAAGCACCATTTAGATGCTGTAAGAAGCAGCTTGAATTATTGTTTAGCTATCTTGAAGTTTTTATGAATACTATATATCATGTCAATTTACCTTAATATTAGGTCTTAATAGCCTCTAATCCCATTCTCTGAAGAAGCTATATCTCTACAGTAGCTCCCAGAAAATGTAAATACATCCAAGTAAGTCTAGCAACTAGTTCTAGTTTAATGCTAGGAAGAAAGTCCAAGAAAGATTATGAGTTCAAGTACTTATAGGCTTCGGATACTTCAAGTCTAAAAATACTTGAGCTATTAGTGCTTAAGTTTTACTCTTTCTAGTGAATATAAAAATAATAGCAATCATGCTTCTTGAGTTGTGAGTTGTTCTGTGTTACATAATTCAGATTCTATGTGTGATTCCAAAGAAAAGTCAGCTTTGAACTTTCTTTCATGAAGCTCTTCTTAAATGCCCCATTCCCCCAGCCCCAGCCCTGGATCCTATCCCCAGCCCAGAATCCTACACCCATCCACTTCCCACCCAAAAATGAAAAGGCCCTAAGTAGATACCCTTGTATTGAATGTTAAAATCAAATGATCTGAAACCACTCATACCATTGTAGGCACTGCAATTAATTTCAAAACATATTTTCAAACAAATTAGACACCCATTTAACACCAAAATAATGCATCATTGCCCAGTTAAGCATTTTTTGAATGGCTTATTCTCTATGAAATTAAAGGATAAGGAGCATATAATAATCCACTGCCTGCTCATCAGTAATTACTCAACTCTTTGTTTCGATTCTCATATCCTTACCATCATAATCACCGCAAAGAGAAAAGGAAAAAAGTATCAAAGTTTTAACAAAATCCAAAGCACAGCTAGACAAAAAGAATCAGAGAAAAGGTAACAGGAAAAAAAATAATGCAAGTAAAGTTAAAAAAAATACTTCTCTTTCCACTCCCACACTCGTTTTATGAACTCTTCTCTACCCAGATCAGTCCTTTTTATTCCTTCAGAAGCAAGCATTCTTTCTACAACCAACTGGTAAAAGATACATATGCAATCAATAAGAGATTAAAGAACAAGAAAATCCTTAAGAAGTGATGCTCATGTGAACTTATTCCAGGTAATTTTTTATTAAAATGAAGTCAATGGCAGAATACAAATATATTTAAGAAATTACAAATAACTAATATAATATGCTTCAAAGATCGTAACAAAAATAATGAGATCAGATTGATATTTTGTGATAATGTTGACATGGGAACGTTACCAAATACACTAATGTCAATATATACACACTACATCTGCAGACAAACCTGTGTTGCAATACCAGCATGGTCGGTCCCAGGCAGCCATAGTGTTGGTCTTCCCTTCATTCTGTTGTACCTAACCATAATATCCTGGCAAGGAAAATCATGGAGTTAGATAAAGAAAAATAAAAATGAATCAGAAAAATACAGAGAACTTCAAAGAAAATTACATAGTATTCACGACATTAACAGGAGCACCATCCATAATCATCCAACATCATTTTTTAAATTGATAAGAAAAGAAACAAGATGCAATTAAAATCTAAGTAAAATGGTAAGCCTCCTCTGGTACGTATACATAAAGATAAGCAATCAATAAATTTAATAACTATATTTTACTTGAAATAAAAGAAGAAAGCCTCATTTTCTTCGCTTCAAGAAACTAGAAAGAGTCATATTTACCAAAGCCATTCTGTAATAATGTAGCATATTGAACAGTTGGCAATGATACAATATAACATGCTCAAAATTCTTCAGAAAAGAAGGAAGTGAAAAAGCAGGAGAAGGAAAAAGACAATTCTAATCTATAAAAAAGGAGGAGGAGGTTTAATCAGTATGTCATCTGGAACAGAAGCTAGCAAAAGATGGAAAAAGTGCTAAGAACATTTGTAGTGCCAGCATAAACCTTCAGTTGATAAATAAACAATATATGTACCAGAATATATTTAACAGGTCTGGTGCAATGTAATGAGTGCCCACCATTCATAAATATGGCTCAAGGTGCAAAATCAAATCAAGAATGCAGAGGGAAAATTAAATAGGAAACAAATACACTATATTCATTTCCACAACCTCAAGAGTCACAAACATTGCATGCCCCATATGCAGTGAACCGGTAACATTAGGAGGTGGCATTGATATCACAAAAGGATCACTTCCCCGCTCAAAATTTGGCTTAAAATACCCTTTGGACTCCCACCTAACATACAAGAATAAATAAAAATGTCATTCAATAGAACTTATGTTAAGAAGCAACTCCAGGAAAAAAAAAATCTGTTAGATATGAAAACTTGACCAACTCTATACTTTGCGAAATCAGAAATGCAGCATTGTCATATTCATCATATCTGGAACCATAAGGAGTAAGGGCATCCACATGAAAATGAATATATGCATGCCACAGGATTTCTTTTAATTCTCCGACTTTTCATGTTTAAGACTCTTGTTTTGTAGTTTCAACAACAAAGTTGCAGTTCAATATCCACATTAATAGAAAAAGAAAAGAGAATTATGAAAGACAGACTATTTAATTTATTTCCAAAAATTTAACAGTCACAAGGAAAGTTGAGAAATAAACTGGTATTCTTGAACATTAAGATCTTAGAGTTTACCATACATTCACAATGTTCTTCATCTGATTCTACGTGATACTAGAAAATGCAATGACCTTCAAAGTAATATGTTCTAGGCCTTGCTTATGAAAATGATATGTTCATAAAAATATCAGTTACAAAATGTGGCTTGTGCACTATCAGTGCTACTAGAAAAGATTATTTTCAGCTTCAACTCAAAACATCTTACATTATTGATTAATCATCCAGCATTCTAGTAAAGTTTATAAATAGAAGGTACTACTAGACATCTAATTATTCTTTGGTTCCAATTTCCGATATTTCATAAGCCACAACCAATTTCACATCATATTCTCTCCTCATTCTCAAAGTCATTTATTTCATGGACAACTTCAAGATGATAAAGGATTCATTAATTACTGAAAATTAAAAAGATTTTCCTCATGATCCAGAAGTTTTCCAAGGTGTTTATTGTTGAAACAGAATGAAATACATATCCTTTCAGTTTCTGCTCAAGGAAAATTTTGGATTTCATGTTGACCCAACGCAAAACACTCCAACTGGGACACCATTAGAAACTCAAATAGAAATAAATAAAATAAGAATCCCTGGCTAGGTAAGTTTAGAGACCTAACTTAAAGGAGATGGATAACTACTGCAGACGCATTGGCAACCCAAAATGTCGAATATTATACAATCAACAAAGCACATGGATATAAGCCTCAAGAAGAATAAAACAATAAACGTACAAATTATATGAACTCTTAGCATCCACCAAACATATTTTAGAAGACAAAATTCTGAGTACATAGAAGATTAAGAGGCTGTTTATTTGTGGAAAATTTTGTCTGTTCTCCAGAAAATTATTTCAAGAAAAACGAAAAGTGGAGTTTAGAGTTTGGTAGTGAAATATTTCTAGATAGGAAACTTGAAAGTAGTTTTTTAGATTTTTCCAAACTATATTAGGAGACTCCAACTCTACTTAGTCAGCCCCTACAAAATTTTAGAACAACAACTGAAGTATTGTTTTTCTTTATTTTTTCTATTTGGAAAATGAAAAGTTAGAAAATAAGGAAATGAAAAGGAAAATTTAAAAATGAAAGTGGAAAAAATTTTTCTGTAACTAAAACAAGGCCTAAAAGTCATAAGATCTACATGGTGTCTGCCATCAAGCCTAATGACATGGAGTCTGAATAACCTTCAGATCTTGAAATTAAACAGCACGTACAAAACTGCAGCTTACACGCCCCCCATCACCGATCCTGTGATGACCCAAGAAATATACAAACACACCTAAGCTAGTTCCAACAGCTGTTTACCAATTCATTAAAATTTTAGACAAAAAAAAAAGACGACCAGTTTTGTGTAGTTTTTGAGCACTATTGACAAAAGTTAACAGTTGTTATTCCTTCTACTGCTTATGAAAGCCATTATCCAGTTATATGTTGACCAACTCAACCTGCACTATGCAAGTTGTAGCTCAATGTTTTTACCATTGCACCAGACTACAGCAACCTACATTATGGCCCACTCGCACATACTCAAGGAGGCTAATAAACACAAAATCCAGCTGCTTATACAATGTAGAGCTTCTTGTGCTGAATGAAGCACAAAAATTACATAAGAAACGAAAACAAGTAAAGGGTTAAATAAAACAAAATACCAATTGTATATCCGTTCCTCTGAAGAAAAATCAAAGGACTTGGCGATCTCCGGAGAAGTAAATACACCATTCTGTGATGCAGCAACTGAAATTACAATAACAACAATAAAAATCCACTTCATTTTCAATTCTGAATGAAAATACACCACAATTCTAAATCATAGTAACAAGTTATAGCTCCAACAAAATCTACTTCATTTTCAATAATAATAATAGTCCATTATTAGAATGTTATAAAATCGACTAAGCAAAAAGAGCTCAAATTGCAACTAAACAAATAAAAAAAAATTGCTTTTTTTTATATTACCTGCAAAAAATCGAGGCTTTTGACGATAGAAACGGCGCCAATGAGAGAAAGTAAGGGAACGACGTCGTTTAGAAAAGAGAAGAGGATTGAACCTATGAGCAGAGGAAGAAGATAGAAGAAACGGAGTGGAGAGACCCACTTGAAGTGCCATTTCTAACTGTTATTTTCAGTATTTACACAAAATAAATAAATAACAATAATACATGACCATGAATTGAAATGTGAAGCAAGCGAATTTGAATTGAATTGATAAACCCTAGTAATGGAGGAGGAGGAGGAGATGATACAGGGAAGTCAGGGTTTTAGTGGCAGAGAAACAGCCTAGTTGGATTGGATGGCAATTGGATGATGGTTAAAAAATTAATTAGTTTTTTTTTTTTTTTGAGTTATTATTAAAAACATTTTACATATTTACAAAATTTAGTCTTTATTTTCTTCAATTTTAAAATTAAGGAAAAGGTTCATTTTTGCCCCTAACGTTTTGGGCGAGGCTCATATAAGCCCCCCATCGAATTTTAGGTTCAAATATACTAGAGTTTGCTGTTTTTGGTCCATTTAAACCCCTCTTTAATGGAAGACAAACTTAAAATCCAAACTTCCTTCAACTCCTCTCCATATGGACCCTACATCACCCAACTCATCTCCATATGGGTCCACCACTTCACCTCCATCCCTTACTATATACACTCTGTTACTTCACTTTTCGCTCCATTTTCATATCTTTATCTTAAAAAGCAAAAAAATAAAAAGGAAATGAGCTCTGCAAGTCCTCTGAAATCAAAGAAGAAGTTGTTTCAGTTACCAATTGCTACTCCAAAATCCAAATCCAACCTTTCAAATTCGGATCCCATAGCCCCTCCAACACTAGACAAGCCTCCATCGCAGCTCCGCCTCAAGAACCGCCATATAGCACTCTCCATCAAAGAGATCCGAAAGGTTGCTACTCAGGGGAATGAGACTTTTAGTAGAGTGATGAGGAGGTATCCGCTTCGATTGTTGGGTTAACAAGAAGAAGCAGTTGTGTGTAAGATGAATGGCTCAGGTGTGAATCTTACTCTAATCGTATAATTCTGCATCGAATCTTAAAAAGAAACCATCTGGGTTGAGTAATTATTCATTTAAATGACCAAACAAATACCCTCGTTTCCTGTTTAGGCAGCGCGCGTGCAAATGACTTTCAACTTCGACTTCAACTTCAGCTACTGCTACTTGTTAGCAAATCGATCACTGAAATTGTATTGTCTCCGATCAAAGCTCTCCATTGTAATCTCAGGTCTCTGTAATTTGATAAGCTATGGATTTGATCGACGGTAACTTTGAGCTTAAAGAGCTTCAAAAGCTCGAAGGTCACAAAGATAAGGTTTGGAGTCTCGCTTGGCTCAAATTACATCACTTATTGAACTTTGATGTTGTTAAAGTTCTGATTTCCTCTGGCTGTTTAATTGATG
>CATIWK010303026.1:0-21495 GCA_949634005.1 Mallotus japonicus | reverse complement strand
CACAGTGACCATTATTTCTTAGTTTTCAAACGAAGAATTTCAGTCTTAAGGATAAATTTAGTTTCAATATTGTGACACAAATTTTATTTTAGCATAAGATTGCCAAAATAAAGCCATAGGGAATAAATATTATTCTTAGCTCCTCAAGCCAAAAATTTTAAAGAATAATTTTAGCTTCACTTAGCCAAAATTAAAAATGCAATTTATATTTTATTTCATTCTTGTCCTATTTTGGCAATTATAGCCAAAATTAATTCCCTTTGATCCTTGGTGAAATTTTATTATGCCACATTTGTCTATATCATGTCTAGCCATTTAAATATTATTTCCATGGCTATATTTATATTTGCTCTTATTGCCAAAATATTTTAGCAATTTTTCAATGGACTTCATTCCCAACTAACTAGAAAAATTAATGATAATTGCTAGTACCACTTTATATTTTAGCTCCAAGCTTGCCATTCACATTTATTTCTTTTAAGGCCTTAGAGCCTTACTTCTCACAGGCCAAATTTATGCTTTCACCAGATTTTGGCCAAAACAAGGACTTTCCTTTAGTCTAAAATTTAATTAAAACTCTTTATGTAAATCACATAGCTTTATCATGAATTTTCCTTGTAATTTAATTTTCAGGCATAACTCTTTAGCCAATTAGGCCAAATTAACTCTGTCAAACCAATTCTTAACCTGTACTTCATTTAGAAAATTGGCCTAGGGAAATGGACCAAAACACTACTTCTTTTTGAAACAGTTCTCCATATTTATTTTAGCAAAATTTTACCAAAATTTTTATTGTAGAATTTATTTATTTAATTCGGCTTTTGTCAAGCCAAGTAAAATGTTTCTTAGATGGTTAAAATTTATCCATCTTTAGGAATTAATTTCCTTGGGGAAAATGAGCTTTGCTTATTTTCTATGCATAATCTGCATTGTTCCAACATTTGTGGCTTAGTACAACACTCCATTATAGCATAGACAAAATAAATTAGCATGTGGCTTATGAAAACCACAACGACTCACATCACATCACTTTATTCATGCATGATCTTATTAAAGTAAATTTATTTATTTTAGCAATAAATTGAAAAAACACTGTCTATTCTCATAGTGCACTATATTCCTTGACAAATTTTATTTTATGGCCAAATTACTTATTTATTTAGCCTTTATCTTGTGATTTTCTTGCCTAGAAATTGTGTAGCTACATTTTTGCTCTTTATTTGCTTGTGCACCTTGGGGATTCCAATTTATCTTGACTTCAGCAACCAGTCTGCATCTTTTCTTGATATTTCCTTGATTCTTTCTTTACAGTGGAGATGAATTTATTATCCTCTGGTTATTTGCTTTGTATTTGCCTGTCTGCTTTTTATTAACCAAATTCTTTAATTTTTGCACCACTGATCACACCACAGCCATACATCAAAACAAAAACATCCAAATTTTCAGCCGTTATGTTGCTGAAATTTCATCAACATATCACTGTTCATAGCACCTTTATTCACACACTAAAAAAACACGCCTAAGAAAATAACAGTAAATAAAACACATCAAAACTTGAAGAATTCAAACTTTATTTATTTAAGATAATAGCTTATCAAACCCTTTTTCAAAAACCAAAAAACAAAATATTGCCACTAAATGGCAATTTCATGGCCAAAGGCCAGTAACTTATTTTTTATTTTAACTTTTATTTTCCCACATAGTGGAAAATATTTTCAGCTCCACCCCTTTTGACAACCTTTTTAAGCTTAACGAGGAGGTAATATTCAACCACTTGATTTAGTATTTTCATATAGTCCCATACAAAATAATCCCTTTTAAAGCTCAGTATCTTAGTCGAATCCACCATAAAGAAGACATTAAGGGATTTTTATTGTCAACAATAATTGGAAAAACCATTATTATTGCATTAATTACCTCTCCTGATGACCTTTGGATGACCCTTTCTGTTTCTCTTGGGAAAGTTGCCCCTCGAGTGTGGATCCTGGTAACATCTTCCTCAGCTTTTTGCATCATTGACTCCTTTTTGTTAGAAGGTGGATTCTCTGTAGCTCTAGGCCTGAATTTGGCCTTAGCATGAGGTTGGACTTCCTGTTCTTTTTGCATTCTCTCAACTACTTTTTGTCTCTACAGTCTTCTTTTATGTGTATGAGTCAATGGCTGAGAAAATTTCATGTGCTCCATATTACGCCACTGCTTGTTCGATCAGACTGTGACACCATAAATCTAGGCTATACAAGCTTTTCATTCTTCCTCTGCTTGGACCTGTACTTGTTTCTGAAGAAATTTGGAGCAAGTACCCTTTTGTCTGGAGCTAAAAATTTATTGTGGAAACTGGCCTCCAATAACTTTCAAACTTATTTGGATTCATGTTGGAAGGCTGAACCACCTCCTTTTCTTTGCTTTCATTTTTTAGATCCACCAATGTTCTTGAGGAAAGTGAATTTTCCTCTATCAGCTCTGTCTCCTTTTCTGCATTCAGGTTCATTCCCACCCTTGGGGATTGAGGAGAAGGCAAATGGACTTAATGTATCAGCATATGACCTTAAGGAACCAGTGTTTGGCCTTGTGGAATTAGTTGTTCCTCAGGTGAAATGTCACCTTCTGTGTTTTGTCCTAGTCCTTGGGGAAGTGGTTCTTGGCCTTGGGGAAAAGGCATCTGAGCTAGGGGATTTGGCATGTAGCCCTAGGGAATTAGTTCTTTCTCATGAGAAATATTGCCCCCCGGGCCTCTTCCTTCCTGTTCATACATTTCTAGCTGCAAGACTAGGTTAGTCCTTTCATCAGTGACCAACTGAACTCTTGGAGAAATTTTTGTAGAATTGCCAAACTCCTCCTGGGATACCTCTGGTTTGGATACAGTATATTGTTTAGATGACTACTCATTCTTTTTGGAAAATGCTTGCACAGCATCCTGTAACATTTTCTCAAAATTTCCAACGATAGAGTTAACCATATGAGGTATTGCATCTTGCAAGGCCTTTATTTCTTCTGTAAAAATAGCTTGGGCATTGCTGCCCTTACAACTAGCAGTAGTATCAATGATATTCAAATTTTGGCCTGAATAACCAAAAGGTGCCTCGGTCCAAGAGTGATCCTGAGGCACCAAGCCTTCATCAATTTGATTCCAGAAACCACCTGGTTTTACAAGTGAATTTTTAGTCAAATAACCAACTTCGAAAAATTCTTTTTCAAATATGTTCATCTTGTTGAAACAGGTCCAACCAAGCGTGCCAAAATTTGTTTCTCCAACTTTTAGGTTTTGGTGCGTGCCAAAAGATTGTTGGTTGTGAGCGTGCTAGAGGAGAAACTCCTCAAAATAAAACCTAACTTCTTTTTCAGACAATTGTGAATTCCCAAACTCTTTTACCACAATTCGTTTAGATTTCAAGTAGATGAAATAAAATTTAATGGAAAATTGAGCTTCTTAAACAGTAAAAGGAAATTATATTAAGTTGAGATTGAACAAAAGCTAAAAGATGATTAACAAGACAGTATTGTTGTAAATAAGAATTAAAAATTTGCTAAAAATTATCTAAATAAAATTTGCTAATGATGATTATTGTCTGTAGATGATTGTGGATGTGTGTAGATGTCTATTCTACTGCTCTGATGCCGCCTTTTATAGACAAATTTCTCCATTGTTCCTTGCAGGCTACTCCTTTCCCTGGTACATTTGTTCCTCAACAAAATTATAGAAGCTTTAAGTGTCTTACTTCTCTAGCTCAAGAGTCTTTGCCGTTCCTAGGGAAATAAATTCACATAACTCCTCGCGCAACCTTTATCCCCAAGCTCTTCAGAACCTTTTGTCTTAGTCTTTAAGCTACACTGGTTATGGGCCGGAGTTTTTCACTCATTTTGGGCTTCAAAATTTTAGAAAAGTAATAACCATAGCATTAAGAGCATCAATTGATAAGGTAAACATAGCAATAACAAAATATTATAGTCAGATAATAGAGCTGCATAAATGAAAGGACAAAAGCAAAAGAAAAATCATTTAATGTTATAAGAACTCACTGAATATGTGAAAATTAATTAGAGAGAGAGAGAAAAGAGAAGAAGTTGGTTTGAAGAGCATTTATGAAAACCAGCCAACATTTATAGTTAGGCTTGAGAATCGATCGGTTCGGTGGAAGAAGGCTAACTTTTTATCGAATTTTTTGGGAGGCATTTAGTATACCGAACTGAGCCAAAAACTCAAAGGAAGTAACCGGTTTAGCGAACCAATTTGTTCGGTAATTTTGGTTCGGTTGGACCCAATTGAGGACTGGGCAAAAAATATAAAATAGAGAAAAAAATATAAATGTTTACTAATTTGGGTGAAGTCCAATTTCTTTTACATAATTATAAAAGGCTATTTAGGGACATGCCCAATGTGTTATAATTACAAAAGAGCTAATTGGGGCAAAGCCCAATGTTTAACATATATAGAATTTACATCTGTAACTTTATATAAAATTAGATACATTAGATTGGATACAAAAAAAAAATAATTGAAGTCCAAATTAAGTTGCTAAAACTTCTACCAAAAAGATATCAAAAGCCAAACAGCAAAACCAAAAAGCTTCCACTTCACATATTATATGACTTTAACAAAAATTTAGAAGCCATCATCTAAACCTAAGTTTTCTAGTCATGTCCAAATGCAGTCACAATTTCTAGCAACAAAGAAATGTCATTAAAGAAATTTCAGCAAACACATTTACATAATTTGCATAGAAACTTAGGTTGAAGCTTCATCATTGCCCATTCATATTCATAGAAATGAAACAAATCAAAAAACTGAAATAAGGTAACATAATTGAAAAGCAAGTTCATAGAAATGAGAAGCAGTTTCAAAGAATTGAAAAGCAGCTGGTAGACAAAAATGAAAAGCAAGTTCACAGAATTGAAAAGTAAGTTCATTCTGTAAAGTGAAAAGCTAAGTAGAAACGAAAATGTTAGCAAAGCGGGCTCATATATAATTTTTTATAATTCATTATAAAAATGAGGCCATAATTTCTAGCAACAAATACATGCCACCAAAGAAATTTCGGCAAGCACTTTTAATTATCAGAAGCAATTAGGTGGAAGCGTCATCATAGCCCATAAATTTCATTAAACACTTTTACTTATCAAAAGCAATTAGGTGGAAGCATCATCATAGCCTATAAAATAGCATAAGCAAATGCAATAACAACACTGGCAACTTCCATATGTTAGACACTTCAGTGTGTTAGCATAAGCAAACTCAAAAAAATAACACTGACAACTTCCACAGGTCAACCACTTTAGTGTTGGTCATATTTCAAACAACACTCAGTATATGTGGAGCATAAATTGAAGAGAAGCACACAACGCATGCACAACAATCAACAGTTCAAATAGTTAATGAAATCAATTCAATATTGCTGAAAATTCATCTAAGTAGCACTTGATGATGCCGTAGGAGGGCCAACTCCAACTAGGATAACTCTGACCAAAACAAAGAAAGAAATTAGAAGAAAGGTCATTAGAAGCAGAAACATGCAAAATTAAAGAATTACACATCAAAAATTACAGAATATACCTTCTCAAACTTCTTAACCTCATCTAAGACCTCTTCAATTGAGACTGAATTTGTAGATAATTTTAGCTAGTCTTGAGAACAGATTAATGCTTCCACAAGTTTTGGAGTCAAAGAACTTCTAAAATAATCAAGCACCCTCCCTCCTATGCTAAATGTAGATTCATAAGCTACAGCAGAGATGGGCACAACTAATACATCACGTACTATGCTTGATAGAATTGGAAATCTCTCAGAATTGAGCTTCTACCATTTGAGAATATCAAATGTGCCCTCCTCCTTAATAACAGACTCTGAGAGATAAATATCTAACTCAAACTTTTTGCTTCCACTAATTCCAAGTTCCATCTTATACTTCTTAAATTTAGCTTTTAATAGAGACACTGATTTTCCAGTATCAGCATAAGTAGGTTCATAAACATTAATTGAGAGGCCAGATTGTGAAGAAGCTTGAGAAGGAGGTTTAAAAGAAGTAGAGCAATCATCAAAGAGTTCAAACAATGCAGATTTAAGAAGTAGAGTAATCATTAAAGAGTTCAAACAATGCAGATTTAACATTAGAGTACAAGCTACCATCCACATATTCCCCATAAATTTGAGTCAGTGAATATTCTATGTATTCTAGCTTGTCTCTGGGATCAAGAATATTTGCAATGAAAATCAACAAGTTCATCTTTTGAGGATCCCCCCAGTACTTATCAGATTTAAAAAAAAAAGAGTTTGTAGTAACATACATAGAACTAGAAATTCTCAAAGTTATCTCATAAAAATGATGCAAAAAGTCAACAAGTTGCTTGATTGAAAGCCAGTCCATAAAGTCAGGTACATCAACCTCTAAATCTACCCTAAATGCATGCTCACATTCCTTATATTTTTCAAAAACTTTGTCAAATAAGCACGTAGTTTTTAACATAACATATGTTGAATTCCACCTAGTTGGTACATTTAGAGTCAATGAACATTTAGACTCAACACCAAGTAAGTCAACAAATTCTTTAAATTTGTGCAACCTAGCAGGTGAATTCTTAATATATCTGACTGCTTTTCTAACATTTATAACAAAGAGGCCAGAGTCTTTCAACCCCTCATTGACAACTAAATTGAGAATGTGTGAATTGCATCGCATATGTACATACTTAATTCTGACAATAGATGTGCCCCAGGACATTAATCTTTTAAAAAAAACAAGTGCAATGTCATTTGAAGAAGCATTATCTACTGTCACAGTAAAAATATTTTTCACATCCCATTCAAGAAGACAGTTTTCTAAACTTTTTACAATGAAATCACCCTTGTGAGATGTAATAGGGACAAATGAAATGATTTTTTTTTTAGCTTCCACTCAACATTAATGTAATGAGCAGTAATGTACATGTAGTTAATGCATTGAATTAAAGTCCAAGAGTCAGCTATGATGCTGACTCTTTGACTTTGACAGTGATTCATGAAAACATTTTTCAGTTTCAGCCTTGCATACTAATATGCATTATAATAATCTCGGTTGAATGTCCATTTGCTAGGTATCTTAAACCTAGGACATGCAATGGACATAAAATGTTTGAATACCTCACCCTCAACAAATTTAAATGACAGCTCATCAACAATGAACATATTAGACAATGCATTTCTAATTGCTTTGTGCTTAAACTTCCATGTCCCTATTACACTTACAGGGTCAGAACTATACACAGTAGGTTGGAGAGTTAAAAGGCTCTGTCTAGTCTCCTTAGGGCTAAGATTTTTCATGCAATTGAGCATATGATTTCTAATGGATGATGTGACATTCTTTTTAGTGTCAGCAAACAAAATTTTAGCACAATATATATATCTAGCTTTTACCAACATCCCTTACTTATCAAGGATTTTCTCGAAGTGATCCCACGCCTTACTTTTTCTATCACTGTCCTTTCACTTTTTTTCATGTTTAGCAACTTCTGGTTACTTTTGGGCTTCTACATCTGCAGGATGCTGGGTCTCACCACTAGTAGCAGGTTGACTGCCACTGGCAGCTCCTGCTTCAGTTTCCATCTACACCATTGATTTTATATAAAAACAAAAAAAACAAACAATAAATCAAATGCAAATCATATTTGCAATAAAACTAAGTAACCACTCAGAAAGCAGCTTTGAAAGAGTCCAACTTAATAACGACTTAAGAAGCAAATTAGAAAGCTTTAGAATATTACAAATACTAGTAATATTATTTATATTAAAATAAATATTTAATTATAGTATTTATATTATTTATATTAAAATAAAGGGAAAAGGTGCATTCACACCCCTAATGTTTATACCGAAGAGCACATAAGCCCCTACTGTTTTTTTAGACTATTTAAGCACAAAATTATGTTTTTGCTGTTATTTTGGCCCCTCTAATAACAGCCAAATTAATGGCTGTTATATTGAGCTGATGTGGCAAATATTAAAAAGAAAAGGTCCCACAGTGCAAAAGAAAATAAAAAAAAAGTCCCTCAATACATAATAGTCTATACTCCTTTAAGTATAAGGACAAGCCATTGATGGTCCAAAGCAATTTCAATGTCACCTGGTTAGGATCAATTTGCCTAGGATTGGAATAAGCAAGAGATACAACTTCCACGATAACCAATTCAGATTGAGAGTATCTCTGGCAAAGACACATTAATGTCAGTCAATTTATTTCTTGTATCTACTGGTAATGAAGGCCAACTATCTCCTCAGAATGTTGATGGCGGTGAGAGGTTGGATTTTGGATCAGCGGTAGATATTGGAATTGCAGCAGTTGTGCTTCTTTGGTTTCTGCTCATGCTGGTTTCTTGCCAGAAAACTTCCTATTACAACCTAATGAAATTAAAGAAAATATTAGAATCTCATGGTATTGTGAATACTCAGACAGAATATAGATTGCTATAAAGATGGAAAATAGAGAAATATAAAGTACACTGACTTCGTGAATCTCAACAAGACTAACCTGCACAGGACTTGCAGCTGCCAATAGACCTACAACTCCTCCACCTACAACACGTCCATTTGGACTTGCCAATGAAACACTCATCCCACCTCCACTTTCAATGGTAAACAAGGAAAAAATCAATTGGATTATATAACTAATTGGTTCTTTTGTCTGATTGATTATATAACTAATCAAGGAAAATATCAATGCTAATTGATTCCAAACACACAAAAATCAATTACAAAATCATTATTAGAATCAAATAATTAACAAAACATCAAAAGAATTTAAAAAAAAAGTATAAAAAAAATATTAACCTACTTGTTTCTTTTTCTGTAGAAGTACTGCTACGTTGAAGAATTTCAAGGTTGACGAAACCGAGAGACATCAGACCTAAAGTAAGACTGGACATAATTCTGGCGAAAAGAATGAGAATACATGAGACACCAGTGAACACGAACCACCAAATGGATCCAAACTGTATCCCTTCACTTACAATGTTCAATTGACCTACGTACCATCGTTAACATCCTCGTCACCATTACCGCATTTTCCAGATGCATCCTTCCTTAATCGACTATGGCTATGGAGGTTCCGTTTGATCTTATTCTAATCTATCGATCTTAGAGCGAAGAAAGAAAAAAAATGACAAGAGTATATGTATTTCTGATACTGAATTGATTTTTATAAGGAAGCAATAATAGCTAAAGCGTGATTAATTAGGAGATTTGTGGTGCAAGGAGATGTGAAACATAGAGGTTTTAGATTTTATCAATCGTTGGTTGAGTTGAGATGATGAGAGTGAAGAGAGAAAAGAAAAGGGAGGGAGTCTAATGTACACATGGCTAAGTTTTCCACATCTATTTTATTTTATTTTACATTGTGGGACCTTTTCTTTTTAATATTTGCAACATCATCTCAATATAACAGCCGTTAATTTGACTATTATTAGAGGGGCCAAAATTACAAAAACATAATTTTGTGTCTAAATGGTCCAAAAAAAAAACGTTAGGGACTTATATGCTCTTCGGTATAAATATTAAGGGTGTGAATGCACCTTTTCCCTAAAATAAATCTTTAATAATGCTATTTAGAATATTTAATAATATTATTTATAAATTTTATTAATAAGAAAATAAATATTTCATATTACTATATATTTAAAAAGCTATATTATATTAAATTTTTAATATTATTTAAAAATCAATGATCAATAAAAATAAATTTTTAATTTTTTTAAAAATAAATTTAAAAAATTACTTTCACAGTCAGATTCAATAAAATCAATGATAAAATATATATATATAACTGAATGAAATGTAAAATTATACCCCTTCATCCCTAAAAAAATCATGAATGAAGCCAAAGTCACAAAAATAAAGGAGGAAAAAGTGTGGGGCTAGAAAAGTGCGCATTCCCATCATATTAGGAAATAATCAATAGAAAGGCACAACATCATTAGCATTTTTTGTTAAAAAAAAAAAATCATTAGCATTTTTTGTTAAAAAAAAAAAACATCATTAGCATTTTCACTATAGGCACAATTCCATATCATCAACTAGTAACTACTATTGTTCGAAAAAAAAAAAAAAAAAAACTAGTAACTACGTGTTCTTTTCCTTAATGCTTCAGCAACCACAGGTTTAATAACACATATACAGCATATCAACGTACAAAAAACAGCAACACTAGATCTTGAACAGCAAAAGCTATAGTAATATTCTTCTTCCACAACATGAATATATATGCCCATGTTTGGCTTCTTGAACTTGCTACTTACTAGTATTAATTATATTATTAAATAATCACGTATTTCACATGTAAATAAAAATTTTTTACACTCATAATAATAAATAAATTATTATATATGAACTTTGATATTATTATTATTATTATTATATTAAATAAAATTTACAAAAATAATAAATTGTTATTTATTTATATAGCAATTTAATAATACAAACTTATATAGTTATAATAAATATAATAAGAGTATTATTTTATTTATATGACAATCTAATGTTTCAATCTTGATAGAGTTATATTATAACATAATAATTTATTATAATTTTAATAAATTTTCTATTTAAATAATTATACAATACTCTTTCAATATTTTTATTTATATAATAATCTAATTTTACAAACTTGATAGAGCTATAATATAATAATTTATTACATTTTTTTTATAAATTTTCTATTTAAACAAGTATACACCAATGTTTGGTGCTAAGAGGGTGTCAGCCTAGTTGAGATGTTCTGGTGCACCTCTGAAGTTCTCTCCAATGTTTCATTAAAAAAAAGTATACACCAAATTTTCAACCTTTTTGGCATTAATTATTTTCATAAAATTTATTAATTTTGATTTCAATTATTTTTTTTTTTGTTAAATTTAATTTTGTAAGACTTATGAAATTATGTTATCTAATTTGATTTATATTAGATAAAATATAAGTAGACCCAATATATATAGGTTTTTTCATTTCTTTTCTTTAAAAAATGTGGGGTTGAGAAGCCGATCAGAGGGTAAAAAAACAGGTTTAAATGTGCAGGGATGCAAAGAAGAGGAGATAAAATAATTTTTTTTAAAGCAAATTCAAGATCAATTTTTTTCTCAAAAAAAAAAAGGGAAACTAAGCCAAGCATAGGATGGAAGCTGGCCAGTTCCCTAAAGGCCTTTCTTTATTTGTAGAAAAAAGTTAATGGATTAATGACATTTAATTAGAAATTCACTTTCAAGTCAAGGGCAAAATAACAGAATATAAAAGCACACACAAAAACTAAGAAGGTGTTTCTTCAATTTTTGGATTTTGGTGCATGCCAAAAGATTGTTGATTGCGAGCGTGCCAAAGAAGAAATTCCTCAAAATAAAAACCTGACCTTTTTTTCAGACAATTGTGAATTTCCAAACTCCTTTACCACAACTCGTTTGGATTTCAAGCATACTCGAAATAAAATTTAATGGAATATTGAGCTTCTTGAACATTAAAAGAAATTATATTCAGTTGAGATTGAACACACACTAAAAGATGATTAACAAGACAGTATTGCTGTAAAAAAGAATTAAAAATTTGCTAAAAATTATCTAAATAAAATTTGCTAATGATGATTGTTGTCTGTAGATGATTGTAGATGTGTGTAGATGTCTATTCTACTGCTCTGATGCCGCCTTTTATCCATCCCAATTAATTTCTTAATCCAGATGTAAATCTTCTGCATGACACAAAACCACAGCCTAAGAAAAGTGAATAGAGTTGTTGACAACAGCAAAGGCTTGAGAACTTCTTAAACCCGTAAAGATGACAGAAATGTATGCTTTCAATCACATAAAAAAGGATAACCATGGTGCAAAAATTAACAAGTAATAGTATAATGAGGAAATAAGAAGTATTGCAATGGTTTTGATCTAATATAACAAGAATATTGACACTTTGATCTAACAAACATCGAGGTATTGCATATGCTCTTGCTGACAAGGTTAATCACATAAACAGAAGTGCTCTTACAAACTAATCCATTTTGTTGACAATCAGCTTAAGTCTACTGGACAGTATATATGGATTTTCTAGCTTTTCAAAACCAATACATACACAAATAAAAGCAAGTGAATCTTCAACATTGGATCTATACACTATGGCAGCCTGATTTTCTGCTACATTTCATATTCATCAAAATATGAATTGCCATTACATACATTTATAATTTTCTGATGAGAACTCAATTTAGGTAAGCCCTAAACTCAAGTGCGGGGCTAGAAAAGTGCGCATTTCCCATCATATTAGGAATTAATTAATAGAAAGACACGGCATCATTAGCATTTTCACTATAGTCACAATCCCATATCATCAACTAGTAACTACGTATTCTTTTTCTTAATGCTTCAGCAACCACAGGTTTAATAACACATGTACAGCAAATCAACACAAAAAAAAAAAAACAGCAATACTTGATCTTGAACAGCAAAAAGTATAATAATTTTCTTCTTCCACAACATGAATCTACATAAACATGTTTGGGAAGCCTACACTGAATAAGGGGGAAAATGATTTCCTAATCAAAACGCAGTAACACACATACATAACAGAGAAATACCCAGAAAGCAAATCCAAAAATGAGGTGAAAAGATGCATCAAAATGCAATTTTTATAACATTATTGAGCTGAAGACAGCCCATACAGGAGGATCATCAAACAAAAATGAAAGCTTTAAAAGGATAATTACAGTTAGAATAGAAAAAAGATTAGATAAGAAATTTGCGTTGGGTTAAAACAAATACTTACAGAAGCATTAGAAGGATCAGTGGGTCTAAGTTGGCTATAATTGTGAGGGTCGAAAGTGTTGGGTTTTGGCAAATCCCCTCATCGTTTTTTTGTTAAGAGGGGAAGCTCTTTGGTTATAAATCGACTTCCCCTCCTCCTTTGTTGAATATCCCTTTTCAATTACAAAATTGCCCTCTCCCATAAATTGGCAATTAATTTTTTTTCTCTTTTATAATATTTCCTCAATTAGTGAAATATTATTTTGATAGTGTCCGAGGACGTAGGCATAATTGGCCGAACCTTGTTAAATTTTGGTGTTCTCTTTTATGTCTATTTAATAGCTATTATCGGGTATAGTTGTTGTTAATTATTGTGCTATTAAAATAACTTGTCTTGGTAAATTCTGTCTAAGAAGTGGTTTTTAAGAAGGCATTATGACCCCACCACTTTCCTGGGAATTTATCTTGGGGTGATTTTTAGTACAATCATTTTCACTCTAGTCACCTAGATAATAGTTATCAAGGTGAATTTATTATTGGTGAAAATTAACCCGAATTTCACAACAGAAAGAAGGCCAGTCACCGAGCAGAGAGCCCATTGAATGCGGGATTTTGGTGGCGAAACAGAAACAGATTTTTGGATTTAGGAGAGAGAGAGAGCGAGAGAGATGGAACCCGCAATGGTTATGGTCCGAACCCAATTGTAGAACCAGTGGTTTGCATGATAAATTTTTTGTCTCAAGTCTAAAAGAAACTACATGAATATTATTGAATATTGAGTGTGTTATCCATATTGGCACTTAATCAACCTTTTTTTTTTATTAATTTTGGTTTGAGACATTTCTTTTCCTTCAATTTACTAAGGAAAATTTCATTATTTTACTCATATAATTAATTAATTGATTAATGTCCATTCATTCAAATAGTAAAAGATTTCTCGTGAAATATGGTCTGAATGGTCAAATTGTCGTAACATATATTACAATATTTTGAGTTTAAAATTTCTCATTTGATGTATCAAATGTATAATAAAAAAAATAGTAAGATATTTAAATTTTTTTTAAATTTAAAATTTTAATTTTTAGTTTTAATCTTATATATCAAAAAAGAAGTTGAGAAAACTTTTTCTTTTATAATAGAATTACCGGCTTAATTTGAATTTATCGAAATTTTTATACCTGTTTAACTTATAATTATTTGATATTATAAAAAAATTTAATTATTTATTTATTTATCTTTCAGCATGTTGGGTATTTTTTAAAACTAGGGTGTTTGGGTGGACTTGTTATAATTGTGAGCAAATCTTTATTTTTTTTTTTTAAACAAGCAAATCTTTTATTTGGTACAAATAAAATGGTCATTCTTATGGAATATTCTATTCAAGTTATTATTATGTTTGATTTTGTTTTCAAACAAAGAACTAGTCAACCTTTTATGTTTGATTTTTTTTTATTAGACCTTTTAATACTCAATGGTTATAAGAGAAATTTTTTAAAAATAAAATTCTATCACCACATATTTTTACTATTTATACCAACAAATATTTGATTTTTTTTAATGTTTAATTTAACATTATATTTGACTAAAATTTAAATTCATGGTAGTAATAGTTGTTAAGTGAAGAAATATTTATTTTGTGCTAAAAATTTGGAAAATTTTACATTGAAAATTCAATGGTTTAAATTACATTCGATTAAGGCGATTAAAAATGTAAAACAGTACCAACCACCGACACTTTTTGCTGGTGATGAGTGATAACTCCGTTTGTATTTATTAGCATTTTATTTTATTTTTTCATTTATATTTTTCCTAGATTTTGTCTTCAGAGAAGTTTATATAATTTTTTCCCAGAGACATAAAATTGCAAACACAGGAAACATTCTAAAAAAATTGAATTTACTAAAAATTTTATTAATTCATTATCTTATTTGTTTAATTTAAGATGTAAAACAGGTCTAAAAATATTTAAAAATAATGCAAAGCTAAATATTTTTTTCTTGAGCTTCTAAAGCAAATATTATGAAATTGTTAAAAAAACATTAGTTTATATTTTTTTTGATAGAGATACTTTTATTACAATTAAAGAGAAGGAAAGTATGGAGATCAAACTCGTCACACATAACATCACTTTAATTGATATAAACCACTCAATCTAAATTATTTGGGTCTTTAGTTTATATGAGGATCGAGTTTTTCATATTTTCCAATTTATTTTCAGCATATGAGGTCCCTTAGGCAATGAATTTATGTTTTTGCACCAATTTTAATACTGAAAAAGAAATCAACTCAGGGGAAAAAAAATGCATCACTAATACATGACAATCAAGCTCAAAAAAAAAAAAAACGATTATCTATATATATTCTTGCACATTCAGTCTAAGCAATTACAAACTTAATGTATAGAAACATCTGAATATAAAAGAAAATCAATCAGCCAAGTCAACCCACTGCAACTCGAATTTAGACAGATGATTGAAAGGATAATAACTGCGTGAACGATAGAAGAGCCTTAGGGTAGCATTCTTTTCAAAGGGCTTATTGATGTTGTCAAGAACCAATATTCTTTTGCCACTAGCATCAATAAAACAGAATTGAGGCACCGTTTGTGATCTTTTTCTTTTAGTTATGTAAGAGAAAAAATTTCCTATGAACCATGTTGTATCTTTAATATCACTATCTCTTAGCATCTCCCACTCCAATGTATCCAAATTCAGTCTGTAGAAAGCAAGATCCCATTTGCTTTTAATCTTCTTTAAGTCTAGACATTTATCCAAATCCAACATGTCTACCCGGAAGATGTTATTGTTATCAAACTCTATGATTCTTGAAACAACGTCATCATGAATGTCAATGTCAACTTGAGACTGAGTCTTGCCATAGATCCATTGAGATTTAATCATGTCATATACCAATACCCATCTTCTTTCATCTACACAGTAGATATAGTTGCCGACTTTACATAAAGCCAAAATCTTTTCCTTGAAGTTATCAACACGAATCCATGCATAAGACCATGTTGCCCATGATTCATCGCCAGTTGGATGGGCTATTCGTAATATGATACGGCCTGGTTTAAAATGATTAGCAAGAACTACACAATCGGGAGTATCATCACCATCCTTAATTGAAATCGTGGCTTTGTATACAGGAATGGGATCTACACTGGGCAACATGATTTTTTGCCCGGTGATAGGATTAAGTAAAAATGGAGAATACAAGCGATACTTTGTATCCTCAGGAAGGCCGGTATTTGTAGCAAACAGCAGCCATCCCTTTTTGGAGGTCAGAGGAACACTAGATTGCTGATTGAAATCTTTAATGTCCATCATCACGTTTGTTCCGGTTGAAAATCTGAAAAACTCCAATTTATGGCTGAGATGTTTTGGAGGGTGTTGCATAACCATAATCCATGGCAATCCATCAGTACCACCCCACTGGAGTTGATGCGGAAGACTTGTCAAGGCAAGTCTCCAGTGCTTGCAGACCACTGCTGCTCGAAGAATATCCAGTATATGCAGCCTTTCCATCACAATCCACAAAAGCTCTATTGGTGTTTCATCCCAACCGATATGAAAATAGCTACTACGATCACAATTACCACTGCTACTTAGCGTTGCCATTGGAGTAACTAAGACAAGAACAAAAAGATTAGAGAATGTTAAAATATGTAAAGATGTTAAAGCATGACAACTCATGATCATATATATATACACACACACATTAACATATCATCCATATCCCACTAGGACTAGGATGACATAATTAAATTTTCATCCTTAATTAATTAATCGACTTTGACAAGTAATCCTTCACAAATTAGGAAAAAGTAATTCCAGCTAAAAGTAATTGCAGTGTCTTCTTTTTTTCCGTAGCTTTTTTACTGTTTCTAAATTCTTTTTTCTTTGTAGTGTAGTTAAAAGTAATTGGATCACGATAAGCGTCGCTAACCGCGACGTTCGCGGGCAGCTCAAATTTTTCTTTTGTCCTTTTTATTTTTTTTTAATTTTATTTTTTATTTTGAAAATTGGATTTTTTTAATTTTTTTCTATTTTTGGAATTTAAAATCTAGGTTGCACACGGGTGAACTCATTGTATAAGGATTTAAATACCCATAACCTGTAAAATTTTTTTAATAATTAAATGGAAAAAAAATCTTTTTATTTCAAATTTCTTTTTCTAATTTCAATTTTTTGGTAAATTTTTTTTTAAATCTGAAACCTAAGTTGCACATGAGTGAACCATTATAACTTGTAAATTTTTTTAATAATTAAAAAAATAAAGCAAAAAGAGACACATGTCTACACTGGGTGTATATACACCCAATGGTAGGATTTAAAACACAAGACACATGTCTTGTTTTAATCAATTAAGTTACTAATATTTTAATGTGTTGTCTTAAATCTTACCATTGGGTGCAATACACCCAGCCTAGACAAGAATCTCCCTTTCGTAATGGGAGATTCTTCCCTACACTTGGTGTATATACATCCAATTGTAGGATTTAAAACACAAGACACATGTCTTGTTTTAATCAATTAAGTTACTAATATTTTAGTGTGTTGTCTTAAATCTTACCATTGAGTGCAATACACCCAGCCTAGACAAGAATCTTCCTTTCGTAATGGGAGATTCTTCCCTACACTGGGTGTATATATACCTAATGGTAGGATTTAAAACACAAGACACATGTCTTGTTTTAATCAGTTAAGTTACTAATATTTTAATATGTTGTCTTAAATCTTACCATTGGGTGCAATACACCCAGTCTAGACAAGAATCTCCCTTTGGTAATTGCGTTGCTCACAGTGACGCGCTGTAATGTTGCTACTAGCTACACAAATGATTGTCCAAAGTAATCGTTGTTAAAAGTATTTCAATATATATATATTCCTCACCGACAACTGATCTAGTCAAACTCTCAACAGCCCATATAGAAGCACAATTTGCATTATACAAAATCACAAGAACCAAGTAAACCAAATATCAAAATAAATTTAAATCTATTACTTTCCTCTCTCTATTGCTTCATTTGTTTCCGGCCAATCTTTCATCAATAAGTAACTTATGGAGAACTTTAGATAGATTTAAGTGCCAAAAAAAATTTACATGCGTGTCATCAATAGAATGTATAAATGATATATACCTTTCCTAAGCCTACAAGAAAAGGAAAATTTGAAGGTATTGGTGATTTTGTTGTAGCCCTACTAGGCTAGCATGATGGATGCTGAGTTTGCTGCCATTGCTATTCACTTTGCCGGCTAACCATTTGCTAGAGCGAGAAAAAATTGAGCAGAGAGATGGAACGTTTTCTATCTAATTTGTATCCGGCCAAAGTTTGATCCTAACCACATTTATTAATATACCTCTTCAAAACATAGAGCATGACTTTAAATAAATCACGAAATATATTCAGGGAGCAATAGACAGAAACAACAGGATAGCAGAGGAAGGAATAGAATACAGGAACCAAAGAAATAGTAGTAGAGACCTTTCTATTTTGCTTAATTTATGTCCTTTTTTTTTTTTTTTTTTTGCCAAAACTACAACAATTTTCCTAAATCCATTTCAACAAGTGTTTACTCAAACTCCAACATCATTGTTACCCGGATCGGAAAATGACTCCCCTAAGGCTGACTAAGGTAAGACTTCTCCCCTAGCTTGCCTATCAGGAAGTGGGGAATGAATGATGAATGAACGGATTTCGAGGTAGCTAGTTAGCTGTTTGCCTCACGATCGATGTATTCTACGAAGATGAGGGCCCATTACACTTCTAAAGGAGCAAATTGATGTCAACAATTGTTGGTCGGGTACTTGATGGATCGACAAGTTAAAATTTATCAATGTGTTGAATTCGTTGTTGGTGATAAATGTTCTCATGTATTTTGCTTAAGGACAAGTAAAAGTTTAAGTATGGGGGTATTTGTTGATGTGTGTTTTGCATTATTATTTATGTTATTTATTGTTATTTAGTTAGTAGTTGTGTTTTAATTAAGTTAATATCGTTAGTTTTAAAATTTATTTTTCTTTTATATGTTTTTGGTTATGAATGGCTTTTTATTTAGTTAGTTTTTGGCGCCATTGTCGGGGACTCGATTCTAACATCATAATTGATTTAATTTTTATTGTATTAAGGCACCAATTTTATTTTTCTTGTTTTAATTTTTTTTCTTTTATTTTGCAGAGCTTTTCGATGTATGCATAATGCCCAAAAATCATGTAAGAAACCACTCACATACATACCAGAACTCACTAAGTTTGAGAAGGAAAACTGACGATGCTTGTGAGAAGAATCAAGCACGATGGCAGATAATGAGAATCAAGCTGATACAAGGGTGTTGATGGACACGTCTATGCCTGGTTTAGGAGGCATAAGGCAAAACATCACAAGACTAAATATTGAAGCCAATACTTTTGAGATCAAATCGGCTTTGCTGCAGATGCTCTAAACTATTCAATTTTATGGGATGTTGAATGAGGACCCAAACGACCACATTGCTAATTTTTTGGAGATTTGTGACACGCTCAAGTACAATGGCGTGTCTAGTAATGCATTGAGGCTGAGATTATTCCCATTCACTCTAAAGGACAAGGCTAAAATTTGGTTAAAGTCTCAATCACCCGATTCTTTTACTAATTGGAATGATTTGGCAAAGGCGTTCCTAGCTAAATACTTTCCACCATCTAAGACAGCTAAGGTGGTGAAGGAGATCACTTCATTCCAACAGTTTGAGAACGAATCATTGAGTGAAGCTTGGGAGAGCTTCACAGAATTGCAAAGGAGCTGCCCACATCATGGACTACCAAAGGATGTATTTATAAGGACGTTTTTACAATGGATTCACAAGTTCCATAAGGGATTCAATTGATGCTAAGGCTGGTGTGTTCCTCATGAGAAAGACGGTTGATGAGGTTGTATAATTATTAGAGAGGATGGCACATGATAATTGTTTATGGCTCTCGTGAGCGAACTCATCCACCAAAATAAATAGGAAGGCTAGAAGTTGACACAGTGACATCCCTCCAAGCCCAGATTGTTGCACTAACAAAGTAGATTGGCAACCTCACCCACAAAAATCATTCAGCCCCTATAGGTGAGTCTTGCAATTTTTTGGGTTATTCTAATAATGAGTTTGGTGCTTATAATGCAGGTGTGATGAGGGATGGCTATATGGAGCAAGCTAATTATATGGGGAATCAATTTCAAGAGCAAGCTAATAATTCCTACTCCAATACTTACAATCTGGGGTGGCGAAATCACCCGAATTTTTCATAGAGTAACAACAACAACATGGCTGCACCTAGCTTCCCCAACAATCACTACAAGAAATAAGTGATTTAGCGACAGAATTTTCTATCGCTAAACATCTTAGCGACGAAATTCAAAATCCATCGCTAAATTTAGCAACGAATTTTGAATTCCGTCACTAAATTAGTGAAGGATTCTGATTTCCATCGCTAAATTAGCGATGGATTTTGTATTCCGTTGCTAATTTTGCAACAAGTTTTGCTACAAAATCCCTTTGTTAACAACGAAAAAATCCGTTGCTAAATGACATTCAGATTTTTTTTTTGGATAATTACATTTTTGGTGTCCCAACTTTTTAATTTTTGTTATTTTAGTGTCTCAACTTTTTCTTTTTGCAATTAAGTTGCTAAACTTTAAAAATCATTATTAATGTAGTGCTTCTGACCGGATTGCCCTTGCCTGAATGATGACTAAGCTATTTTGGGACCCACATTGTGCTTCATCATCAGACACATCACTTATTAATAATAAAAAAACAAGTAAAAGACAAATATACCCCTAAAATGACCAAACATGGTCACGCAATATTCTATCTGCAGCTAGAGCTATGGCACGCAAAAATTCTTTCTGGGTATGGAGCCGAGCAAGAGATCTTGACCTCCCAATGATTTTTTTTCCTGATTTGGAGACTACTCAACATCAATGTCTTGAGATTTTGCAAGTAACACATCTTCAGATGCTTCCTCAAGAGGTTCCCTAAGCTTGTTATCCTGCAATTGACGGAGCATAGTTGCGCCAAAACGGGAACGAGAACCATCTTTTCTTCTAGCCTTCTTGTCCATTATCAAAGAAGCACAGTGAGTTATTGGCTTCCATATTAAGAGATGCATGAATGCCATCTCTCTCTCATAGACATAGAAACACAGAGCCAAAGAAACAAGAAGAGGCAACAAGCTCAAATGCTCAAATGAAAAAGCATTGAAAAAGGAGCAAACTTTTTGCTCTTGGCATGCTTCATTTTTTAGAAAAAAGAAATAGGTTGTGCTCAGTCTAAAGTGGACAATGAGGAATCAGTGTCAAGATGCAAAGAAAGAAAAATTTTGATGAAGGAAGTTGTTGTTGCTAGGAATGGATTTGCAACTGGTCACTCTAGTTTCACCATCTCCCTTTAAAAATGCTGGTGCTACTCTTAGTGATTATGCTCAAAGTGAAGTTCAAGATTCTCAGCACCTAGCTCATGCTCCTCCTCCCTCGCTTGACCAACCTCCCCCACCTTCTCCTCGAATCTGCAGATAATAACAATGGAGATTCATATTTACATTTTTCTATATCTAGTGTAACTTTATAATGCAGAGTGTGGCCAATTCAAGACATTTTTCTCAAAAAAAAAACATAGTAATAGAACTAATGAAATCAACGAGAATTGACTAGCAGAAATAATGAAATCAAGAAGAGCGGTGTTAGCTTCTCCATCTTTGGTAGGGACGTCTATCTGCACTCCCAATGCTTCATCG
>CATIWK010303016.1:0-15880 GCA_949634005.1 Mallotus japonicus | reverse complement strand
AATCAATTTTAATAATACAATACAATTTGATTGAATTAAATATTATAAAATAATAATTTAATCTAAAATAACTAAACACATATCAATTTGAATGTATCAATTAAATGTTCATTGCATAAAAATAAGCAATAAAGTTTATTTTTTATTTAATTATAAAAATAAATTTTGAATTTTCATTACTTAAATATTTACTTTGCATGCATCAATTGAAAAATATAAATTAAATAAAAAATAAAAAATATATATTAATTTGTCAAAATCAATAGGTCGTGTTTAAATTGCAAAAAATATCAAAGGTCATGTATTTTTTGCAAATAGTCAAAACGGTGCGTTTTGATGTGACACTTACGTGTCACAACTCAGATTTTTCCGGTGTCCACGTCAGCAAAGTTTCACCGGATTTTCAACCGGTGTATTGAATTGCAAAAATTTAAAAGTTGGTGAATGACAATGCTAAAAAAAAAAAAAGAATATGTGGAAATTGCAAAAAGCACTAAAGGTTGTGAATTTTTTTGTAATTTACCCAATTTTTTATAGAAAAATATTGTAAATTTTAATAATTCAACACATAAAATTTTAAGAGTTAATGTTGAATTATCAAAAAAGACACTTTTTAAATTTTTGGCTTGATAAATTAAAAATAAAATATATCATATTAATTTTATGATAACAATTTGAGAAGTCAAAGAACAAAAACAACATTGATAATGGATATGGATAGACAAAAGCTGAAACCGAGAATTGAATGCATTTAGGAGATAATTAGTACCTAGACTTGTTTTACCATAATTTTTCAGTTATAATAAGATTATTTTTAAATTTATTAAATTAGTATTATAGTATATATAGTAGTGTTTTAGTTGAAGCATAATACTAAATAAATATTTGAGTGATTTAAGGTAGAAAAATATGTAGTATATAAATATTTTAGAATTTGAGTAATATTGAGATATGCACAATAGTGTTTTAGTTAAAAAATAATACTAAATAAATATATGGTAAATATTTTATTTTTAATAAAAATTAGGATTTTTAATAGTTTGACACATTAGATTTTAGAGTGAATATTCAAATGTAAAGATAGATATTTGTCAAATTTTTGGCTTAATAACTTTAGTGCTCAGCATTTAATATATATATATATATATATTGTTTGCTCTTTATATTTAAAGATTTCTTAAAATGCTTTTTATTATTTAGAATATGCTCTTTATTTTAAAGAGTACTATTGGATATGCTATTATTATTATTATTATTACCACCACTTCGAATGTGATATTTATACTCTGTATCTATTACCGTGCAATGATATATTGAATTTTTTTTTTGTCAACAGTCAACAGTTGTTCCATTAATATAAAAAAAGAGTACATGAGAGTCCATTGGCTAAATCCAAATAAATCTAAAAACAGCCCAAACTAAAGAAACCGTAGCAATACAAGCAAAACAAAAGAAAACATTAAGTGCCGCCTTCATCTTCGCCATCTTCTTCTGCTTCACTTAATGCTCGAACCTCTGAATTTTCAGGCCGAATTTGGAACCAAATGAGCACAGATGCTGACCTACATATCCAAGGAAGGAAGACGAAAATAACAAGGAAGATTCTTAGATAAAGCGAGAGGAGGAAAATTCCTCAAATAGCTAAAAAAGCTATTCTTCCTAATCTACCCTGAACTTGGAAATGAGACAGCAAGAAATTTCATATGCTCTGAACACCATCATCAATGAATAAACATCTGATCAGAACAGAGATGGTAGACCAAAATTCAAAATGAGTAAAAGGGACAAACCCCAACAAAAAAGGAAAAACAACATAAAACTATAAAACTACTGATAATATGAACAATATCATATATATATATATATATAATGAAGGATTTGGGTGATTTTTGGCCAAAAATTGGCCAAGAATCACCCAAAAAGAACAACACAGAGACAAAGTGTCAAGCAGTAACAGAGAAAGAAATGGGATACTTCTTGAGAGAGAGAGAGTCTTATATATATATATATATATATATATATATATATATATATATATTGTATTAGTTTTAGTTAATATTGTAAAAAAAAAAGTACGAGTCGCAAAAATTATAAAAACAAAAACAATAAGGAAAATTCTAGGGTTACTTTGATTTTTACTTACTTTGATTTTACTTTATTTTATTCACCATTGGATGAAAGTGTATTTTCTCATAAAATGGTAGTTATTGATAAAGTATATTTTACTTTGTAAAAATCAAAGTAACTCTAGAATGCACCAAACAATAAAAAGGAGAGATGAAATAAAATTAATTAAAAATTATGAGAAAAGCAAACGACAAGCCGTTTCTTGAAACCTTATCTTTTCAATATCGGCTATAAACGCAGGTATCATAGCACCCTCTCTCTTCTTTGTTATCACATCATCCTGGAAAAATTCTCTCCTCTTCTTCATCGCCTCCTTCAAAAAAATTAAAAAAAAAAAAAAAGTTTATGTTTCTAATCAGAAATTCCTATTTGAACTAAATTAAAATTCTAATTACTACTTCACTGTCAAAATTATCAAATCTTCAATTCAATTTCATTCTTACCTAACCCTAATTTCCTTGTTCTCTCTTTCGAATTTTGTTTCGTTTTGTTTTGATTTCTTTATAGCAAAATGGCACCGCCAACGAAGTTTAGCAGAGGATACAAAGAATCCGATGAACCAGATGCTCCGTCGAACAATCTTTGGGTCGGGAATTTGGCTCCGGATGTAACCGATTCGGATCTCATGGATCTTTTCGCCAAATACGGCGCTCTTGATAGTGTAACAACTTATTCTTCAAGAAGCTATGCCTTCTTGTACTTTAAGCGCGTTGAGGACGCTTCCGCTGCTAAAGATGCTCTTCAAGGAACCTTGCTCCGTGGAAATCCTCTGAAAATCGAGTTTGCCAGACCGGTTTGTTGTTCTCTTCTTTGCAGCTGTTGTTGTATGTTTATTAATCGTGGGTCTTCTATGGATTCATTAATTTTTGTAATTATGATTGATATTTTTTTCCATTTTTTCTTCCTTCAATTTCAAACCTATAATCATCATTATCGTTTCAAAATTACGATCAATCTACGAAGATACTTAACCTAATTGGCGATGGGGATTTTTATTCTTTAATTTCTGCAACGGTGATCTGCGAGTTTGATTAATTCTTAAACAAAAAGAAAAAAAATGGATACCCAATAACGCCTTTGGGTTTTTCACAGTCAGATCCATTTGTCAATATTCAATTCAATCAAAGAGGCTGCAAAAAGAAAATCGAATTGGTTTTTCTTTGTTTTTTTCCCTTGAATTCTATGATCTAAAATTAATAATTAAACTCAATTTGTGTTATTAGCTTTTCTGTTCAACAACCTAAACGCTTTCATGCAATGCGCAGAAACGCAGAACAATATTCAGAACCCTAAATTTTAATACCAGACAATTTTTTTTACCTCGTTAAATTTCAACTTAGTTTTTAAGTATTTGCCAGTAATTGTCATTATAAAGCTACGAGAAAAGAATTTATATGATAGTTGGCAAATTTTAATCATGAGCAATCCATATGTCTACTGCAGAAGGCGAGAAAGGGGAAAATATGTTCATCCTATGCTAAGTTATCTGATTTTTACTTTTAGAAAAATTCAAAACTTTTAAGGATATAGTATAAAAGTTTTAATTGTATGCAAGCATATGGATTGAATTACTAAAAATAAAATTTCAGTGAGCTTTGCCAAACCTCCAAAATGGTCGTAAAATTTCCAAAGTAAAGCCCCAGGTTTTCAAGTGATTACAATTCCAAACTCATTATAAAACTGTTCTTCCCCTTGTGATTTATCCGTTTCAATTGTTCTCATTTAGACTTTTTGCTTGGAGAAAGGGAAAAAAAAAGGTTAACTTGTTTGAAAGCCTTAGCATCCTTTATATGTCCAGAACCTTTCAAAATCTCAAAAAGAAAAAGGAAAAAAAAATATATCTATTATTAGCAGATAAAAAGTAATTTATCAAAATTCAGCACAAACTTCTTAGGCAGAAATTATCATTGTTTAGAGACCTTGTACTATATACAGGCAAAATTTACAGTGTTTAATTTGTCATTTGATTGCTTCCTTTGTAAGAAAGATGTAAACAAGTAGCAGTAGTATCTTGTCCCCATGTTCTTTTTTTTTTTAGTAGATGTGTGAAATAATTTTTCATTAATACTATAATTATTTATGCAAACAATTCAATCTTGGTACTTCTTTTGGTTGTCTAATCAATTTCTGTTTTCAGGCCAAGCCCTGTAAGCAACTGTGGGTGGGTGGAATCAGCCCAGAATTATCTAAGGAACAGTTGGAAGAAGAGTTTCTTAAGTTTGGTAAAATTGAGGAATTTAAGTTTCTTAGAGACCGGAACACTGCTTTTGTTGAGTATGCCAAACTGGAAGATGCTATAGAAGCCATGAGAAACATGAATGGGAAACGAATTGATGGTGACCAGATACGAGTGGATTTCCTTAGGTCACTAAACTCAAGAAGAGTAAGTTTACTTAATATGTGATTTATTTTTCAAAAGGTCTAACTGTAGTTGCCATGGAATACATATTTTAGAACCACTCATAATGGGCCAGGTAGATTTGGTGGAAATAGTAAATGTAGTTGCAAGTGAGGCTTGCTTGTTTGGACATTTTTCTTGTCAATATTTTTTTGTGCACAATGATTTTGGTCACATGTTTATTGGTCCAATTTTCGGAGTTAATATTTTAGCGATGAAACCTAGATGGATGAAATGTAAGTGTTATAATCTTGGTTTCTTTGCACCCTCATTTTGTTCCCACAAACAACAATTACCAAGAAACGGAACTCATCTGTCTGCTTTTTCAAATGGATGCAATTTCCTGTCGGTTGAATTTTATTTTTTAAAAATTTATATTATATTGGGTAACCTAAGGCCTCATTTCATTCACTCAGCAGGAACAATTGCCTGACTTTCGTGATTCAAGAGAGAGCCAGTTTTCAGCCGCACACCCTGGAGTAAGACGAATTCAGGTAATTGATTCCAAATGACTTGGACTGTGCCATCTGTTTAAATCATCACTTTTCTGCCTAATTCCCACTTTGTATGACAGTTTCTTTTTTGTTATAATCAATTGGCTGATTGTGTCACATATTGCCTATCCCAAAACTTTTGTACTCTTAGTGTAAGATGAAAGCGCTGGACCTGAGTGGCTGAGTGGGGTCAGTGGTTCTGTGGGACTATTTGGACTGCAGATAACAATATATTTTATGAAAGTGCTTAAATTGTCTTCATATCAACCAAGCAAATTATTTCTTTAGTTTGCTGTTTATGTTTTAAGCCTTCATTCTCTATGTTTCAGCATTCTCAGCCTTCAGGGGGCCGAAAGGAAGGTCCACCTAGTAATGTGTTGTGGGTAGGCTATCCTCCTTCTGTGCAGATTGATGAACAAATGCTCCATAATGCAATGATTCTTTTTGGTGAGATTGAGAGAATAAAGAGTTTTCCATCAAGACACTATTCATTTGTAGAATTTAGAAGTATCGATGAAGCTCGCCGTGCTAAAGAAGGCTTGCAGGGCCGCCTTTTCAATGACCCTCGCATTTCAATTATGTACTCAAGCAGCGAGCTAGCTCCTGGTAAAGAGTATTCTGGTTTTCATGCTGGAGGTAAAGGGCCAAGACCAGAGATTTTGAATGAACATCTGTTTGGATCTAACCAGCTAGAAGTGTTGGATCAACATCGTCCCATGGGGCTACATGCATTTCCTAGACCATTACCACCAAGTAATATTCATAGACCAAACCTACCATTGCGGCCTTTTTGTCCTCAGGGTAGCTTTGACCCTGTGCTTTCTGGTGCAGAATTTAATGATTTGGCTCATCCTCATAGTTTCCGAGATGGGAATTCCAATATTCCTACGGGGCCAAACTGGAAAAGGCCATCTCCTCCTGCATCTGGTATCCTTCCATCGCCGGGTTCAAGGGTTAGGCCACCAGTGAGGTCAGTATCTACTGGATGGGATGTGCTCGACCCCAATCAATATCAGAGGGAGTCAAAACGGTCAAGAATTGACAGTTCATCTGCCATTGATGAAGATCCCTTTCCTTCAAGAAAGATTGATGATCGTGGTCTGAGTTTGGACAAAACATATAGGTTTGGTCCTAGTGATGCAGGTATCTCAGGTCCATTTGTCAATATTCAAGGGAAGCGCAGTCTTAGTCCAGTTGGTGGAAGGGCCGTAGGATCTCAACATCGTATTGACCATGATTTTATTTGGCGAGGCATTATAGCTAAGGGTGGAACGCCAGTTTGCAATGCTCGTTGTGTCCCTTTAGATAAAGGGACAGATTTAGAACTGTAAGTATGACTCTTATTGTATTTAATACCGTTTTCCATTAATATTATGTGCTGCTAAAACGTTTCATCTTAGATTCCCCCCTCCTCCTTGTCCTCCTTCTCCTCTTAATCCTATTACTTTGTCCTTCAGAATCATCAAGGTGTTAATGCTTGAACTTTGAATTAGTTATAGATTCTAAATTATTTCCTGAATCTCATCTTCTCTATCCTTAAACTCCTTAGTAGAAAATGTTGACTGACAATTGGTATTGTTTTCATTATCATTTCACTTTAAATTATAATTTTTTGGTGGCATTGGCACTTGAATAGATGGTTGTTTTTTAGCCCCCCTAATATGGAAGCTTCATTTCTTGCAGTCCTGACGTTGTTAATTGCTCAGCCAGAACAGGATTGGATATGCTCACAAAACACTATGCTGAGGCCATTGGATTTGATGTTGTTTTCTTCTTGCCAGATAGTGAGGATGATTTTGCTTCCTATACTGAATTTCTTCGCTACTTAGGTTCTAAAAATCGTGCTGGTGTTGCCAAATTTGATGATGGGACAACACTTTTTTTGGTGCCTCCATCAGATTTTTTAACTGATGTGTTGAAAGTTAAAGGGCCTGAACGTCTCTATGGTGTAGTTCTCAAGTTGCCACAACAAGTACCTAGTAGTGCATCAGTACAGCAGCAATTTCGTCAGCCCAACCATTTTCTTCATTATATTGATAAACATCAGATTCCTCCAGAGATTGACTATAATCCAAGTGCTCGGAAAGAGGAATATATGATGCCAATGGATTATAACAGGATTTTGCATGAAGACTTGAAACCTCCATCAAAAATATTTTATCCACCACCAACTGAATCTATGACAGAGCAGTCAGTCCATCAAGAGCATGCGTCTAATAACACTGTAGCGGTTTCTCAATCAGGAGTTTTGACGCCTGAGCTTATTGCCAGTCTTAGATCACTGCAAACTATACTGCCTGCAAACTCACAGTCATCTACTGTAGAAGGTGGTCAACCAGCATCAGGCTCCTCAGCTGTTAGGCCTCCATCTCAAGGATGGAAACATTCTGGAAACACTAATCATTTACAGTATGGGAGCCAGTTCAACTCTCAGTCACAAGTTCCTTCTCTGTTGCAACCTTATCCATCAGTTTCAAATGCGCCTAACAGTTCAGAAAATATGCTCCCTGGCACTGCTCAAATCCAAGATTCATCTGTCAGCTTAGCACACCAAGTTGGAATTCCATCTAGGGCATTGACTAATGTTACAATGCCTTCCCAAAGTGGGCAAGTTGCTTTGCCACCACTTGTCAGCCAGCAGTATCAGGTTGAGGCTCCTCATCAGAAGGCTTATGGTGGGATGGTGCATGGAGCGGAGGGATCTTATAGTCCATCAGTCATTCAGCAGTCTAGCAATTCTGCTATCTTTTCTAGTCAGGCACAAGGTGGTAGTCATTCCCAGATACAATCTGGGATGCCTTTATCTGCTGACAAGGTAAATTGGGAGATTCCCAATCAGATGCAGCAGTTCCAAAGTGCTCCTTCTGGTGCTGGTCAGGTCACATCAGAGGTAGAGGTAGATAAGAATCAGCGGTACCAATCAACATTACAGTTTGCAGCAAACCTCCTCCTCCAAATACAGCAGCAGCAACAACAGCAAACGGGTAGTCCAGCGGTACGGGGATCTGGAAATCAACAATGACATTCCTTTTTATGTGGGTAAGTACTCTAAACATGACTAATTGATTATTGTCATTAGTATTTTGCATTCTTCAAATGGTATTTCTTCTAGAAGTGTTTTAATCTTTATTTACAATTTGTGAGAATATAGTGATTATATTAGAGTTCTTTGTTGCTTGTTTGTAATCTTGTTTTAGAGGTGTAGCTCAGTAATTTTCTCGGGAATATGAACTCCTTTTTCCCTTGGAAAAATTCCACGAGATAGGTCGTTATTTGATTACAACACCTGCTAGGATATTTGAAAAACTGAAAAGGTGGTTTGCAGATTAGTGATTTGCAGTGGAGGTGTTTTTACGTTGTTTTCAGAAATGGCAACATTGGATGTTGGAAAAAGCCTCTCTTTAGTTTTGAATTTTTGAAGTGCTAGAGTTCTGTCTGTACAGTGCATGATAAGAGATGACTTAGCTAAAATTTGGTGAGGTATTGATGGAGTTGATGTTTCACAACATTATGATTGATTCAATACTGTGATATGGAAGATAATGTACTGAAGGAAATTGCTGGGATCAAACACTATGGTTTGGCCATTGGAGTTGTAGGTTTTGACTGCATTTCCTTCAAAATAGTTATTGCTTAGGGTTGAGAGGATCTTCAAGTTGAATCTTTTTATAGTCTCTTGCCTTTTCCTTCTTTTTGTTTAATTTCATACATCGGTGTCTGTTGGAAGTTGGTTTATGGGTTGTTAATCATGCTACAACTGGACCTGAAAGTTTGTTATGGAAGTTGTGCAACAGAAGTGGCCTTTTGCTAAAGAAAGCATCGAGCATGGCTGTTTAGTGTAGCTAATCTTTTAGATCAAAATGAATATTATATGGAATGTGAAAATTGATTCTGAAATGGTTATTTTTTACCTGGTTAATGACCCCAAAAAAATGCATCCCTTTGATTCAGCATGCAATACTAGTCAAACCTTTTTTAATGATTATATATGCAATCTCTTACACTAATGTCAACTGCAGCTTAACTTGGAAGTTTACATACAAAAAATCCCTTTCAAATCAGTGCTTATCTTGCTTAAATATTTTCTTTACATTTATTTTATTTTTGTGTCAGTTTTTAGTTTGCAGCTTCCTACTGAATTCATGCCATCATTACAGAAATTTCTTTAAATAATTTTTCCCTTTTTAACTTGGTACCATTTTTATTATTACCTGGCCGTTGCAATGTTGTCTTGGCTACTTCATGACTTCATAGAGGTGTATCACCATTCTAGGCTTTTTGCCTTGCCCTTTATGCGGAAGAAAAAAAATTTAGTCAATCGTTATTAGTTAATTTAGGAGGAATAGAATTATATACAGATAAAATGGCTGGATGGCCTTATGGTATTAGCACTATGTTGGCCACTGTTTGATGGATCATATTTGTAAGGAGTCTCATTGGCAAATTGAGAATAAATCATGAAAGATTGTGTTCTTCGGTGTGTTTATAGCTCGGAGATACTACAGAATACATGGGATCATTTTATAATCATATATTTGAAGTGGCTTAAAATAGATGTTGATAAAATCCAGGAATGCTGTGGTCAGTTGAGGATGTGCTGAATGCTTTTGGGGGAACTGGTTGAATGGCTTTGATTTTAGTCCTCATTAATTTGGGATGTATTTAGATTAGGTTTTTGCTGTTAGCATATCTTATGTGTTGACCGGATTGAATATTCTTCTGGCTGACAGATCTTATGTTTCTTCTGCTTTCTGGTTTATGTGTTTGTGTCGTATGTTTGCATGTTCTTTGGAATGAACACTGTATTTTCTGATTGAAGTTTGGCATTTTCAGCATTGTTGTGACAGAAAGTTTCTGCTGTTTACTGTGGAAGTCTCATGCCAGTATTTGTTTCTTATCTGGTTTTAGTTCTGAATCTGCATTTACTTTCTTTTTTGCTACTTACAAGTTTCACCTACAAAGCACAAATGCTTGTATTTGTGACTATCACCCATGAATCCTTTAGATGGGTTGCATTTTTTTTTTTTAAATGCATGCTCTTGTCTATTTGCTTGTCATGCGGCAGCTTTAGTTGGATAAATATCTAGCTTTTTATTTGTTTGCACCTAATTAGCTTGCTTTTCTATGTGGTCTTTGTAGCTTTTTCCCTTTACATGAACTAAGCTTTTTAGTTATGATGTTTAGGTTGAACTCTTTTAATTGTAACTATGAGATGTAATTATGCTTTGTAGATGTGTTAGAGAAATATTAAGTATGATATGGAGATTATTAAAGCATTTATGAGTGAATTTTGCCAAAATGTTTTTAAATTTAATTAGCTGAAATGAATCTTCTATGATTGACATAAAAATTTAACCTTAATTTAAGCCCTAACAAAGCATCACATTACGGGGTAAAAGGTGATAGAAGTTAAACCTTGCAGGTTTCCGCCACACAAATTGAATTATGATTTATATCCTAGGCTGTCCAAATCAACCTTGTGTCACAAATCGCTTAAAGGGAAATAAAAAAAAATCCGGCTAAGCATGTGTATGTACCTCTCTAAACATTAAACATACTAGATGCTGCACAGTTACAATCTGTGGTGGACTAGGTAGCCTGTTTTGCAATACCTATCAACTAAACCATCAACTATTCTGGACTCCCTTAATTATGCTGTAGTTATGTTACATCCTGCTGCTCTCTTTTCTATAAGTAGTTAATGATACCGACTCCATATCAAGTGAAAGAATTAACCAAAATGGAATGTTTACTGGCCATCTTTAACTGTTGCTTGTGAAAACATAGGTTTTTTGAAGAATCCATTTTGGTTGACTCAATAGCAGAAAATTATGATACAAGGCATCACCATATCTCACACAAATACGCAATGAGAAATAGTCTGAATATTACCATAATTTGGAGAAAATCTTGTTTGTAAAGAATATTCTACATATAAATATAGCCATCTACAAATGGCAAGGCACTTTTTTCCTTCTCTATTTAAAAAAAATAAATAAAGAACACTTTTGATTCCTGTTAAACAATTTCAATTAATTTTCTGGGAAAATATACTTATCTATAACATTGTTATCAACTATTGTCAGGGACGTGCTTGTATTTATTGCCTGTTGGCCTGTTCCCTGCACACTTAAAGTCTTGATCTTGAATAAGAATTCATGCTATGTCGTGTTTGATTAATACATTTGATTTGAAAACCACGCGTTCTTGTCGTAGTAAGGTAATTGATAGACATCTGGTTAAAGGGCAGGAGCTAATGTTAAAAGAGAGAAAAGAAGAGTCTTAGCCAACATGTTGACGGGAAACTCAACCAAATAAGTCTTGTATTATTCTGTTCCTGTAAAAGTTGGTGAATCTAAGAGCAATCACAAACATTAGTAATCTAATCTCAACTTATGAACCAATCTGACTTGCGTTCTAGTATTTTTTTTTGGTTTTTATTAGGAGCGTAGTAAAATATATATGGTTATTCAACGTTGGCTATATACTTGCGATGTTGAAACTAGAAAACTAAGGGTCTACATCGAAACCTTAGCGAACATTTGGGTCATGCATTCTGGAAATTATCTGTGAGCAACAAGATGAATGATGCCCGTTGGACATATGGAAGCAGGCTACGAGACATCACTTATTTTCTTTTCAATTTTTCTGGGACGTCCAATATATAAATTCATTAGCTTGAGCAGACATTATGAATTGAGATTGACATTTCAAAATTATCCGGCTCGATTCTCATGCACATGGAAAGCCATTCTCGATTGAATATGTTGTATATTTTTGGAGTAATTTGGAAAAGTTGATAAGTAGATTATAAAATGCTAAAGCTTTTCTTTTCAATGGGCGAAGTTCATTAGCAATTCCCAGATATGGCGCTGTTGGGAAAAAAGATAACCAATAAACGTTAGGTCAAAAACTAATGGAAATTTGCGTGCCAAATTGGTTTGAATTAAATTCTAATCTATTTCTTAACACTGTGTAGGTAGTTGGGCCATGTTTACTTTACCCCATCAACATCGGTAACGGATATTCGCCAAATTTTGGTAAATTTGCTTTTACCTGTGAAAGTTGAAGCAGAACCTGCAAAATCAAAAGTTGCGTTTGGAATCAGCTGGCCTGGCCTATCTCTTATCTCATCTCAACTTGGTAGAATTAGATGCACTGTAAATTTTCATGTAGTGAATTTTTTTGTTTTGTTTTTCCTTTTTGTATCCACCCTTTCCGCAAGTAATCCATTTCTTAAAGTTTCATTTTACACCTACAATCTCTCATGTTAATTTTGATTGGATTGACATCCAGCTATAATGATTGGACCCAGAATTTATGGTCTAATAGGGATCCTTTGCAGTTAATATATATATATATATTTATATAAAGTTCATATTTTAATGTTAGGTTAATTAGTTTAATCAAGTAATAATTCTCAAAAGAATTTGAAAATGAAATGTTTAGTAGTTGATTATCTAGTGTTTAGTAGTCTTGATAAAATCCTAATCCAATACCCTAAAGTATCAGTAAGTGAAACAACATTTTCATATCCATAAATTTCCACAATTTATTATCCAACCGCTTATTGGTAAGGCTGTGCAAACGGGAAGTAACCGATTTTTTTTGGTTTTCAAGAACCAAACCGAAAATTTAGCTGAGTCTTTGGTTAAATGAATTGTGAAATTTTTATTTTTTAAGAAAAATGATTTTGGAGGTTCAAATCTAAGATTTTATAGACTAAAATAAACAAGTGCTTTGAGATTATCATTAAGTGACGAACCCTAACCAAAACACCAACAAAAAAAAAACAACATTTTTCGTTCAAATATTTTTCTTGTTCTTCTTCTTCTTTTTCAAATCTTCTTTCATTAACTTTTCCTTATACACATTCACCAAATTAAATATCTGTTCATGGTCTTAGATACTCGACCTTTGAGGGTGCTTTCTTTCTCTCTCTCTCACACACACATATATATAATTGACACCAATTTTTTTATAGTAATTTTTATAAAAATAAATACATATATGTCGATCAAATAAACATTTATATATAACAATTAATATTTGAATTATAAATGTTATAATATAGTATTACAATAAAAAAATAAAATATATTTCTCATATTTAAATTTTGATATTGAGCATTTAAGGGTTAACTAGAACAAAAGAAAAAACTTAGAAGAGGCAACAAATCATGTTCTATGACTATCATTTTTTTTTTTTGGAAATACTATAAACTATATCATATATTATAACAAGAAACAGTAATCAAACCAAGGGATAAATATAATTTTGATTTTATGTGATTCTGCATTATGGCAAAACTAGTTCTATAATTTTTTGTGGTATTTAAATATCTATATTTCATATTTTGTACACTTTTTAATACCCTATTAACCAATATTATCATTAATTTGTGAAAAGATTTAATATAATATTAAATATAAATAATAAATTTATTCCATTTATAATTTATTATCAATTTAACTAATTATTTTTAAAAATAATATAAATTTTTTTAAAAAAAACATTTTTATTTATGATAAATTAAAAATACATCTGAACTCGATTTAATGAGAGTTCATTGTAGACTGTAGTAAATTAAATGTTATATCACTTAATATATGACTTTACTATTAAAATTCCATGTTATTTAACATAAAAGCATAGATTTTTAAAGATATTATTTTTGAAGGCATTTAAAGTGTAAGAATATAAAACCTAGGTACTTAAATGTAAAAAAAAAAAAAAACCACCAAATTTCAACTCTATTAAAAATTAAAAAAAAAATAGAACAATAGAATTTCCTGAACAATCTGACATTTAACGAATCTGAAAGGGAAACAAAAAAGAATGCATCTAATGGTCCATTTAATCACTACTTAGATGCAGCTCAAGGGTTTCAAAATCTTGCTTGCATAACCAGATCATCCACCCCCACCAGCCCCTACACGATATTAGAGTCTCACATCCCAGTGAAGGCCTTCTTCCCACCACCAGAAGATCCAGCAGGAATGACCTTAAGCACATTGAATCTCACAGTCTTTGACAGTGGCCTGAGTTTGTCAAAAACGTTCAACAGAAAAATGAGGAACAAGGTTAAAAACTGCATACTAGGCAATAAAAATTAGAATGCAGAAAATACATAGGATTCTTTTTTCTTTAAAATCACCTGCATTGCCCAATAGTGATCTCCTTCTTTCACACGGAAGCATGGAGATATATGTGCTGGAATATTAGAATGTCTCTTCTCATATCTAAAACAGATAAAAGAAAAAAAATTTATTCTTCAAAATGAGAAATCGAAACCACTGGAAAAAGACAACCTGATCCTGAAATGCAAAGTTAGAACGTGCCTTTGGTATTTCTTGATAAAATGAAGGTAGTTACGCCGAACAATGATGGTTCTCACCATCTTGGCACTATGGCAAGTTCCAGCTAAGATACGTCCTCTGACAGACACAGTTCCAGTGAAGGGGCATTTCTTATCAATATAAGTTCCTGCAAGAAATATTTTTCCAGCAATTAAATCAGTAAATTTTTTTTTTTTTTTTTTAACATGAAAACAGAGGTGCATATTGAGAGTTAGCAGTCCTTTTTTTGTCACCCTGGACGCGCACTCAATAAACAGTCGATACATGACTAATATGACTGAAAAGGCAACCATGCTTCAAGCGCATGGCTTGCCTTATATCTATAATGATATGAAAAGGTTCTGCATATATCTAGACCACACAATATGTAGTCTGACAAAATGCAATAGTTACATTTCTCAAAGTCGTGGAATGCTTCCAACCCAAATTTAAGGTTGTTAACCAGGCTGAGTAGCTGATATTCTCGGTCTCCACTTAATTCTATAACATCCTTCTAAATCATTTACCTAATTAACATCACTACTCAAGTGTACAATTTCATTTATTTAGTTCTTTTATGAAAAATTCTGGTCTACTCTGGGTGCATAACACCTAATAGACAAATGCGTAACATATATACATGTGTCAAACGTTATAAATCAGACCACTCCAGGATATGCAAGAATCTACTTCTTTTGTGGACAACGGGATAATTTAGTCAACAGAAAGCAAAAAAAAAAAAACAATTCATAACATTTACATATAAAACCTTCCCATTTCTTTTATCTCTATGAAGCACTACACCATTAATCAGATCAAAGAACCTTGATTTGACGACAAACACATGATTGAAAACCTGAAATACATCTATATCTAATAATTTGCATTTGTGAAATATACAAGACTAACAGCATATCATTAAGTAGTAATCAATAGAATGCGTGCAAAAATTAAAGCAGAGCAAAAAAGAACAAGAACCAAGAACCTTCAATGGCTTCTCTTGGAGTCTTAAAACCCAAGCCAATGCTTTTCCAGAAACGATTTCCACCCTTTCCAGGCCTCTTTCCCTTTCCAGTTTTCTTTGAACTGAAAAAAAAAATAATTATAAAAAAACTGAAACAAAAAAAAAAACCAACAGAAATTCGCAAATAATATAATACAAACAAAGCAAAAAAAAGATTGTTTTTTGAGATAAAATTATTACGAGAGGAAAACTTTGGGTTGCTTTAGAAATGCCTTCTCTGTCTGCAATAAAGAATCAAACAAACACAAATAATTAAGACCCAAAAGTTAAAGATTCGAACTTTTTTTTTAATAATAAGAAATTCAAAAGAGATAGATAAAGAACCTGCTCCGCCATTGTTGAGGACTGTGTGTGCGTGTGAGGGTGAAGCTGAAATGGCAGAGGAGGTGCTAAACAGGGAAGGGAAAGACAACCCTAGATTTGGTTAACTAATACGTAATAGTAAATAATTGACGGAATGGGCTATTCCGTTAACTTGTCATTTAACGTTTTGGACTAG
>CATIWK010302852.1:0-15180 GCA_949634005.1 Mallotus japonicus | reverse complement strand
TGAACCTAGTAAGTCATACCTAAAAGAGTTATTCCATATCACCTTATTAATCTAATTATTGATTAAAGAGTTTAATCAATTAATTGAGATTAATGGAATTGGATTTATGCTTTGAGCAATGATTCTAGCATATCATGAAATCTAATTCCACGAAGAGTTTAATTATTAAATACTTGATTAATATGAGATATTAATTAAAGTGTTAAATAAAGAAATACATGGTTTCCTTAAAGGATTTGGATTAATGGCCCAAGGTGTATGGGCCTAGGTCCAAAAGAGTTTTGGCCCAAAGATTAATCCAAGGCCCATTGGTTTGATGGAATGGGCTTGGACCAAATTTTGGCCCAACCCCAAGGCCCATCAACTTAAGGCCCATTAGTATGGTGGAATGGGCTTGAGCCAAGTGTTGGCCCAAACCAAAAAGCCCATGTTCATCAATTAAGCCCATTTGATTTATGGATTGGGCTTGGCCCAATTATTGGTCCAAGAGTTGACCCAATAACCAAGCCCAAGTCCATTTATCAATTTAAGTCATTTAGATATACATTAGAGATTAAATATCTCATGTGTGTATATTGTTGACTTTAGGGACTAAATGTGTTAGTGGGATTTGTAGAGATTTTATATGTGTGGTTTAAATACATATGATGTGTTTAATGTATATACATATATTCTCTATATATATTAGATATTTACATATACACTCTTAACCAAGTTATTAGGTGTCTTCCTTATGATTAAAGTGTAAGAGATATTTGTATATGTATATGTCTAACTTGACCTAATTCTCTACAATATAAATATAACCTTATGAAGAGTTAGTAAGGTAAGAAGAGATAACATCCATTAAAAGTTAGTGGAGAGTATAGAGAATTGAGTTGAGAGATATACAAAGGAAAACCAAACATAAACTCTAAATTCTTGCTTGAGGGATTAAGTTAGAGCAAGTTATCAAAGGGTCTTTTGAGAGGGACTTGCATCTATACTCGTACAAGAGCAAGGAGGTGATTTGGAAGCTTTGTTGTTTCAAGCTAGAGGCCATACACTTGGGTGGCTTAGCATTAATTCAAGAAGCATTCCATTATAGTAGATAATTGTGGTCTATATCAAACACTTGGAAATTGGTAAGTGATTCCGCAACTTAATTTTCTATGTGTTGTTTATACATATTGATGTATGTTTAGTTGTGTGTTGAATTGCAAAATGAATCTTGGGAGTAGAAATTCTTCATGTGATGAAGGGTTATGATAAAGTAAATTTTTGAAATTTGCTCTACTTAGGTTTGTGCTCACCATACAAGTCTCAATGGCCTAAGTAGCTTAACCGATTCCTTTCAGTAATAATGTTAGAGGATCCATACTAAGTCACTAGTAATAATGTTAGAGGAAGTTTCAAGTTCATACCAACTATTGATGATCATAAGGAAAAACTCTCAAAAGGAAAAGAACACCAAAAGAAAAATTATTTTTGATTCATGAAAGATTGGTAAAGGCGGACACCTAAACAAGGATTAACCAGTTACTTTGAAGGCACTGAATAAAAATAGCTTGCAAGAATCCTTTAAAATTTATATAAGAGGTTCATGTATTTGAGGTTAATAACTCTTAGAGGGGCCTGGTCAGAAACTGAGGCTCCAAGTTATAAATATATGCCAAATGGTAATCCAGAGGATCGACTATGCCGCAAATGCTACACTCCCCTATTGCCATGCAACAAGAGGCTCAATGCCATATATGCAGTCATTGCAGAGTTTTCATCTCAAGCTTTGCTAGGATTTATACAAAATTTTATACAAAATTTAACATCTGAAAAAGTTCTATCAGTTTATTATTCAAGCATTGATTAATGCAGATGTTGCATTTTGAAAAAAACTGGATTATTTCCATCGAGAAATGGTGGCATCTTGGTTGCATTATTGCTACTATTTCAATAAGTCCATAGTACACTCTTTACTGCTTCAAATGAAGTTCTTGAACAGTATGAACATAAACTCGAATGACCCAAGATCATCAGACATACGCATCGCCGGTAATTGCTAGTGTTGAAGAAAATTTATCGTATCCTGAACGAATTTCTGTAATCCTTGGAATAACGAGTTGACAAAAGAAGCAACCACTATTTATTTTTGCATATACAGAACTGCTACATTCAGCTTTTATGCTTAAGTAAGCCTCTATATGCAACTTAATATCTCAACCTCTCATGTTACATATGTATGGATTTCATCTTGTTCTTTTTCGTGATCACTAGAGGAAAGGTGATCAGAGTTAACAAGCAACACAAATAGAAAAAGATAAATGGTCGTCTTAGTTAACAAAAGTTTCAAAATTTTTTGATAATCTCTACAGCCTTATAGCAAGAAGATGCACTCTCCATGCAAAAAGAAGGCAGATAATAATCTGAGTGTTGAACCAAGTTCCTTGCATGACAAAATATTTTCTACAAGAGGACTTTGTCTTCAACTCATTAAATTAGAGCACCCATCAAAACAGAAATTGAAAGTGACAACAAGCTTAATAGAGCTCCATGAAGCTGGAATCAAATTTAAGCATTCGAGTGGTGCCATTTTTGGTTCTCAATCTTAATCAACGAGTGTTAGAAAGTGAAACTTTTACTACCATTGAAAATTCTAGAAAAATTGTAACTTGTGATGAAGCTGAAAATCAGAACATAATTGGGTAAAACTATCTGGAGTATTAGTTGGTTCCTTACTTTTATAACTTTATATATACATATGTGAAGAATGAAAAGTTATGTAGAGTAGAAAAGTAAAGAGTCTAAGTGAAAAGTGTATGCATTTTGAAAATGAAGAAGAAAAAGAAGAAAAAAATTTATGTTTTTATGTTTCAAATTCTGAATTTCTATTTTTGCTGAAACTACTTTGTTTTTTTGTTCCTTCCCTCCTCTCTAAACCCAACAGTGGTATCAAAGCTGAAATGATCTTAGGGGGTCTGTTTGTGTGCAAAAATCATGTTTTGTTATGCTGAAATTATGTTGAGAAAGTTGTTTGGAAAAATTAGTTTTTGAGATATGATGATTTTGTTGTGCTGAAACAGAGTTTTTATGTTCTCTTGTTGAAAATGGAGTATGATATATGTTTGTTCTTGAGATTTTTATGTGAGTTTGATGTTATCTTTCAAAGTTTTTAATGAAATCTATTTGTTGAGCTCATGTTTTGAAAGGGAAATAAGATTTCAGTCACTTTACTTGTGTTTTTCAAAATCAATTTTCTGAATTTGGTTGTGTTGTTTGAGTTTTGTTGTTTGTTAAGAAAGTGAATTGGTTTTCTTGAGTTGGTGAAATATTGTTGTTGATGAAAAGACCGAAATATATCAAAACTGCAAATGTATGAAAGAGACCTGCAAGTCTATAAACTGAAACTTGTGAAAAAGGATCGGCAAGTCCAAAAACTGCTGAAATATTATGTTGGTGAGGGAACTGTGCATGTCCATAAACTGCTAAAATTTTTTTGTTGAAAATTATTATGTTCTCTTATTGTTCTTGTTGTGAAACATGATTAAGAATAGGTTGAAGAATTTTGAATGAAAATTTGTTGTTAAGGAGGAGCTTTGTTAGTGAGAGGCCACCAAAATTAAGAAAAATTAGAGTTGCTTTACTGGTGAGAGGCTACTAGAAAAATGAAGTCATTACAAAGAAAAATTGAAGCTGCTTAATGGTGAGAGGCCACCAGAAATTTAAAGTTAAAAACAAAAAGTGGAGATGCTTTATGGTGAGAGGCCATCGCATAAGTGAAGTTTGATGAAAAGAAGATTTGAAGATGATGAAGTTGATGCGTTTGTAAAATAAGAAGATGTTGAATTAATGTTGCTAAAATTGAAGAGAAGAATATGTTGAATTTTGTTTTTCAGCAAAAGTGTTAAGGATGAGTGTTAGGAAGTGACACTTTTACTATTATTGAAAATTCTAGAAAATTATAACTTGTGGTGGAGCTGAAAATCATCTCATAATTATGTAAAAATATCTACAGTAATAGTTGTAGTAGTAGTTGGTTCCTTACTTTTATAAGTCTATATATACACATATGTGAAGAATGAAAAGTTGTGCAGAATAGAAAAAGTTGAGAGTCTAAGTGAAAAGTGTATGCATGTTGAAAATGAAGAAGAAAAAGAAGAAAAAAATTTTTGTTTTTGTGTTTCAAATTTTGAATTTCTATTTGTGTTGAAACTACTTTGTTTTTTTGTTCCTTCTCTCCTTTCTAAACCCAACAAGGAGATTATAAAGCCAACAAATATTATGAGCTTTAATAAAATAAACAATGGCTTAATAAGACAGAGTCCAGATCTGATAATAAAGTTAGAAGCTAAGTTAGTCAACTTAAGAAGGATCATTCTTGGACAACAAAGTTAATGGGCTCGGAAGCCTATACAAGGTCATAAGTTAAACTTAAATATTACATTTATTGCCCCTGATTGAAGCTCAAAAACTAGAAAGTGAAGTACCAAAAACCCCCGAGCCCTTGGCCTGGTGGCCAGGGCATTGGGGGTGTTGGGTGAGGTTGGGGGATCAAATCCCCCCCCCCCCCCCCCCCCCCCCCCCTCTCAACCTCCCCACTTAACTTTGGTAAAAAAAAAAAAAAGTACCAAAATCATGCCAAGGTGGAACGAGTTGGAATCAAATTTGACTTATAACTTAATATAACAGTCTTCACACATGCAAAAAAGCATCGTATCTTTAACTTATTCGACAACAACTGAGCAAGTAAAAACAAATATAAATATTCGTTGACTCAAAGGTGGGACTTGGACTCACCAACAAGATAAGTTATTCCTTGCTTAATTATATATTTATTTTTCATTTTAATTCACTATTTATTATTCTCATAGAATAATTATAACTAGTTAACACAAGTGTACTCATATAGATGCATAGTTATAAAAGTAAAAATGCTTGGCTCAACGCTCAGCGTATGCCCCAAAAAGAGGTAGTCCAGCACCAAGCGTGCTTGGCTCGTGTCTAATACCATGCGCACTCGGCCCGCTCTACGTGCGCCTTAAAAGAGGTAGTACAGCACCAAGCGTGCTTGGCCCGTGTCCAGTACCATGTGTACTCGGCCCTTCAGCGCTCTACGTGTGCCCTAAAAGAGGTAGTCTAGCACTGAGCATGCTCGGCTCATGTCCAATACCATGCGGGCTCAGCCCCTCAGTGCTCTATAAGCTCGTAAAAAGAGGTAGTTTAACACCAAGCGTGCTTGGCTCATGTCCAATACCATGCGTACTCAAACCCTCAGTGCTCTACGTGCGCTGCAAAAGAGGTAGTCTAGCACCAAGTGTGCTTGGCTCGTGTCCAGTGCCAACTTTTGGTTTATTTTCTGTATATTATTGGTTTATTTTTTGTATATTTGTGGTTTATTTTTTTTTATATTTTTAGTTTATTTTTTGTATATGAAACAATTTCATATACTTTTATTTAGAATTTCTTAAATATATACAAAATTTCTGCCAATTGTCTTTCTTAAATACAATATATAATGTAATAACAAAATTCATATAATCATACACAAAAAAAGTCTCCTAAAAATACAAATATATAAACAATAAATATACTATAGTATACAATGAGTATATTTTTGGTATATTATATGAATATGAAACAATTACAACACATAATAAAAAAAAACTTTCTAAATAATTAATCTTTACAAATTGTATGTTTTGAAAACAACATACGCTTTTTATATTCAAACACCAAAATCCATAATTATAGACAATAGAAAAATATATAAAAAAATTAAAAAATACATGAACAACAACTATATTATAGCATACACTTAGTACACTATTCATATATTTCTCATTTCTTATACAGTTCAAAACATTTTTAAATCTCATCTCTCTTCAATCTCTAAGTATACGACTATTAATGTATACAATTAAACACAAAAAAAAAAATCTCATCCTTAATTTCCTAAATAAAATTTAGTTTTTTTTTTCACGTCTATTCAATTTCAAATACTTTTGGTTTATTTTCCGAATATGAAACAATTCAAATACATAATAAAAAAAAAATCTTCCCAAATAATTAATCTTTACAAATTGTATATCTTCAAAACAACATATGCTTTATATATTCGAACATCAAAATTCATAAAATATAGACAATAACAAAATATTAAAAAATTAAAAATACATGAACAACAACTATATTGTGGTATACAATGAGTATACTATTCACATGGAGCAATTTTACAACTTCTAAGTCTAAGATCTTGAAAAAATTATTGTTTGCTTTTCTATAATTAACAATGTTAATTAAGCAACTTTTATATACCAAAAAATAGCTTGAAGAAAAAATTACAGTAATATTTTAGAATTAAATCCATGACAGATGAGCACACATGCACATGAGGTCTGAGATTTTTCCAAGTTTTTAAAGATTTAATTTTTTGTTTCTATTGTTTACATATTTTCTAGAATCATAAATCAAACAAAAAATTATATATTCAAAATTTTAATTATTGATTAAAAACTAATTTCAGTTTTATAATTCGAATATATTAATTGTAATTTTTTTCCAAAACTAAGTCGTGTATATTTTAGTCATTCAATTTTTAATAAATTTTTAATTTAATAATAATAATAATAATAATAATAATAATAATAATAATAATAATAATAATAATAATAATAATAATAATAATAATAATATGTATTTTTATTTTGCATTAATGGATCTCACATTGCTCTTCATAAAAAATTATGAAGCACTTGTTAAGTATTATAAAAATCATCATGCAAAAAGGGAAGGAAAAAGAAGGGAATGAAGAAAAAAATAAAATTAAAACAAGGAAGAAAAAAAAGAGGAGGAGGGAAAAAAAAAGGGAAAAGGTGCAAATACACCCTTAATCTCACATAAGCCCTTTATGTTTTTTGAGGTGTAAATATACCCTTATTGTTTTGAAAATGACACATTTATCCCCCTCTTATAAATGGCATTAATTGTTACTGTTAGTAGGGTCTACTATGTTTGATAGGTATAAAAAAAATAGATAAAGGTGCATTTTTGCCCCTAACGGTTATAATAAGGAGCAAATTTGCCCTTAAAGAAAATTTATAAACATTTAAACACAATTTTAATAATAAAAAAAATTAACTCATCATTTAATAAAAATGTTAAAGTACAATTTATTTTCCATACTCGTAGAATTTATTTAATGCTAATATGATATTAAAAATTTTACATAAATTTATATGCGAAATTTTTAAAAAAAAAATTGAATAGGTTGGTATCTATCTCATTTAAAAAAAATTTAAAAATTTAAACAAAATAAATTACATAAATTAAGAATAGTGGACCCTATTAACACAAAAAAAAAAAAAAATTAACACTGTTTATAAGAGGGGTCTAAATGTGCCATTTTCAAAACTATAAGGGTGTATGTGCACCTCGAAAAACATAAAGGGCTTATGTGAGATTAGGGTAAAATATCAAGGGTGTATTTGCACCTTTTTCCTAAAAATAACCAAAGAAAAAGAAAAAAAAGAAATTAAAAATAAACAAAGAAAAGAAAAGAAAAAATAAGGAGAAAATAAAAATAAACAAAGAAAAAGAAAAAAATAAGGAGAAAATAAAAAAGAGAAAGGAAAAAATAATAGAAGAATAGAAAAAATAAGGAGAAAATAAAAATAAAAAAAGAGGGAAAGGAAAAAATAGTTGTTATTAATTTTTATTTCCTCAAATCATTTGTAAGCTTTAAACAAGTTAAAATTAGACTAATAAGTGCTTAATTATCAATACTCGTGAGAACGGTACTTTACTTTTACTTTATTACTTATTTGACCCCGTATACTTACAAGAAAGCAATGACCAAAGGTCAATTATTCTTCTGCAGATTAATGTAATTTAATAAGCAAAGAAAAAGATTTTTTTTAAAAAAAACGAAGATGCCATGAATGTGTTAGTGGTGTTTAGAACATTTGCAAAGGATGTTTATAGTTATTAATTAGTATATAATATTTTTAGTTGGGAAAAAATAATATTTAAAAGAGAAATGATTTATATAAAGCAGGCCATAAGAAAGCTTCAAGTCAATTAATTAATTTTCAGAAGTCCTCTGTTTCTTTTAGCTCAAATACTAAGTCTGATTTGCAGCAGCATATTTGTGACTTACTCTGAGTTCGTCTTGTTGGGAATCATGGCAAGTACCTTGGTTTGCCATTGTTGGTTGGAAGGAACAAAAGACAGGTTTTTGAGTTTATCAAGGATAAAGTTAGATCAAGAATTCATGGGTGGAAGAACCGGTTCTTGTCAAAAGTCGGTAAAGAAATTTTAATTAAGACTATTGCTCAGGCAGTCCCAACTTATGCCATGAGTGTGTTCTTACTTCCGAGGGAGCTTTGTGTTGAAATTGAAAGGCTCCTTAATGCTTATTGGTGGCAAAATAATCAGAGCAATCGTAGAGGTATTCATTGGATTGCTTGGGATCGTTTGGGTAGAAGAAAGGAGGATGGTGGTTTGGGGTTCAGGCGGGTTCATGAGTTCAACCTTGCACTTCTGGGTAAGCAAGGATGGCGTTTCATTTTACAGCCTAACTCTTTGGTGTCACGACTGTTCAAGGCCCGTTACTTTCCTAGAGGCTCTTTTCTTTCGGCTATAGTTGGGTTTAATCCCTCATATGTCTCGCGCATCATTATAGCAGCTCAGGGATTGTTAAGGGCTGGGTGTAGGAGGAGAGTTGGGAATGGCTTTGATATTTCGATCTGGAAAGATTCTTGGCTTCTGGATCCACATTCTGGTTTTGTGTCTTCCCCGATGCTTCCAGGCCTAGAAGATGCTAATGTGAACTCTCTTATAGTAGATGGAAGGAGAGTGTGGGATCCAGATATCCTTTCTGAATTTTTTTTTAGCAAGATAAGACTTTGATTCTCTCTATTCCTCTCAGTGTTCATTTCAATGGGGATGGGTGGTATTGGCTTCCAAATGGCCGAGGTGAATACTCGATTCATAGCGGGTACAGGCTCTTAACTCAGTCATTTGTTGGGGAATCTGTTTCATGGTTGAAGAGGTTGTGGCTCAAGACATAAGCTCTCAAAGTTTCGCATAAGATTAAATCATTTATTTGGAGAGCTAGTGTTGCTTGTTTACTAGTAAAGGATATGTTATCATGTTCTTACAGGGTGGATGTTGATACTTTTTGCCCCATGTGCCAAGGGGAAGGTGAATCTATTTTGCACTGTTTGGTTTATTGCCAAAGAGCTATCGAAGTATGGCATGCTTCTCCTATAGGTTGGCTTCGAGTAAATTGTGATTCTTTCAGCACTTGGTGGAGTAAATTGATGGACAGATGTTCTGCTGAGGACATTTGCCTAGCAGCTGTGCTTTTGTGGTCTATTTGGAACAATAGGAATGATTTGGTGTGCAATGCGAAGCAGAGAGGGACAGTTCATATTGTTCATGGTGCTTCTTCGTTTCTTTAATAATGGATTTTAGCGCAGCAGAATTCTATTCAGCAGGGTGTTCATCCGGTGGTCTGTGGGGCCGCTGCTTGGGTTAAACCACCTGAAGGTTCTGTCACTTGTAATGTAGATGCTGCACTTTTTAATATTGTCCATAAGTTTGGTTTTGGTCTTGTTGTTCGTGATTCATTGGGTCGTTTTTGTGGGGCGAGGTCAGCTGCTATCCCTTGGCCTTCGTCGGATCCTGCTCTTGCTAAGGCTATGGGTCTGAGAGAGGCATTAAGTTGGTTGAAGGATCGCTCTTTTCCCATTGTATTAATTGAACTTGATTCTCTTAACGTGGTGCAAGCAGTGCTTTGGCAAAAGGGTCAAATTGGACCCTAGCATTTCGACATAATTGCACATTGGATCCTCCCAACTTTTTTTTTTCCAATGTGGAACTTCAACTTTGTCAATTAAGACATATTGAACCTTTACTAAGTACAATTAAGTCTTGTAACTTTTTTTTAGTACAATTAAGTCCTATAGATTAATAAAAAATTAATTTTAAGGGTTACTAACAAACAAAATTAATAAATATTTTTTTAAATATCTATATAACATAATTATAAAGTTTCAAAATTTTTTAAACCTATAAAATATATATATTTTTAATTTATTCTTGAATTTAAAAAACTTTACAATTAACTAATACATATTTCAAATAAATGACCAATTTTATTTATTAATATAAATAGCAAATTGATAATTAACCCAAAAATTTAATTTTAATAGCTGACTAAAAGTTTTTAAATTTTATTAATTAGTTTAAATTTTTAAACCTACACAATAAGTGATAAATAAATTTTTTTTTATTCAATTGTTAAATTACATTTTTTAAGTCCCAAAAATAAATATAAACAGAGTGATATGCTAATTAAGTTATCATAATATACATTTCTTAATTAACTAGCAATTTTTTTCAACACCCAAAAATTAAAAGTTATCTTAGAGTATAGTCTTAAACTGTAGGAAAAGAAAAGGCTATCCCTACATAGTCAAAAGTGGTTATAGGTTCAAAATGACTATAGTTTTAGGGAAAAAAAATGTAATGGGACTAAAAAAATTTAATTTTAACAATAGAATAAAAAAAATTTATTTATCAATTATTGTGTCGGTTTAAAAATTTAAACTGATTAATAAAATTTAAAAATTTTTCAGTCAACCATTCAAATTAAATTTTTGGATTAATTATCAATTTGCTGTTTATATTAATGAATAAAATTGGTCATTTATTTGAAATATATATCAGTTAATTGTAAAGTTTTTTAAATTCCAGAAAAAATTAAAAAATATATATTTTATAGGTTTAGAAACTTTTGAAACTTTATAATTATGTTATATAGATATTTTAAAAAATATTTATCAATTTTGTTTGTTAGTAACCCTTAAAATTAATTTTTTTTATTAATCTATAGGACTTAATTGTACTAAAAAAAAGTTATAAGACTTCATTGTACTCAGTAAAGGTCCAATATGTCTTAATTTACAAAGTTGAAGTTCCACATTGAAAAAAAAAAGTTGGGAGGGTCCAATGTGCAATTAGGTCGAAACGCTAGGGTCCAATTTGACCCTTTTGTCGCAGTGCTTTCCTCAGCTACCGACAGGTCTTTTTTTGGGACTGTGGTAGATGATTGTAAAAGTTTAATTAGTGAAATCTCTTGTGTTAAGATTTCGTTTATTTGCAGATCAGCGAACCAGGTTGCTCATGCTCTAGCACGAGCATCTGCTTCTATGTCTGGTCCTCAGGAGTGGCTGGTAAAGCCTCCTCCATTTATCATTGATGTAATACAGTTTGATTTGCAGTAATGAAGTTCCTGATTTTTGTTTAAAAAAAAAAAACGGGCCATGATTTTACTAAAAAATCAATCTCAAAAGAAAACTGTCCCTTGCATTATGGGGAATAATTTTGTCAAAAAAAAAAAAAATTGTCTAATATGCGGGCGGCGACAAATATGAGTGCGCTAGGAAAAGAAATACATATGAATCCAATATAAAGTGATATGAATCTTAATTTTTTGACCAGAAAAAGAGGGTGTGAAAGCTCTAACCCTAGAAGCAGACAACAAAACAATCCAACAAATTTTGAAAAAGAAAATACAAAGAAAGAAAAAAAAAAAGTTGTATGAAATGGGTCTCCTTTGTTGAATATGAAAGATGGCGTGGCACTATATTATTGGTTGCTGTGCAATAGTCCTTACATGATGGAGCCACGTGGCACGCATCACTATATTGAGGTGATGCCACCTCAGTAGGTCATGTTTGGATTTATCATATGAAGCCAATTCTAAAAAGTTTGATTAGAGAAAAAGCTTAGAATATTACACTTCAATTGAATCATTTGGCTTTGGTTGCCCATTCTTTTTGGGTTCTTTCTTTCAAAGCCTATACGCTATAAAAGGATGCTTTTCTAATCGACTATTGAAAAGCTTGGAATGCTACGAATCTTCTTGGAAATTTCACAAACTTTAGCTCTTGCAAGTTGATACATTTTTTTAAAGAAACTATTATTATTATTATTATTATTATTTACCACAAATATTGTGTTAGTATTTTTTGAACAATTGAGAGATTAAGGAGGGAGAGGGGATCGAATTCATGATTTTACCTTACAATGTCCATCATCTGAGCCACTAAACAACAAATGGAGAACAATATCGTGCTAGTATTTGGTAGAAGTAAGAAGGAAATGGGAGGAAAAGGGTCAAACTCCACAACTAATGGCACTTCTAAAGGCCTTTTACCACCATATAAAATTAGATGGGTTAAAGAAACTATTAGAACAATAAAAGATGTATTTTTGTTAATTAGTGGTAGATGTATTAAAATGGGTGATAATACGTGAATACAATTTGCCTAACATGTAAAATTAGCAAATTAGGATTAAGATTAAATTGTTCAGGTCAGAAACGGTTCGACCTATTTATGATATAGTTTAAATCACATTGTGCTCAGGGCTGACACGTAAATCCATTACAATCCATTTAATTTTATGTGTCATGTTGGGTCGTGTTAACTAAACATGATCCATTTAAAATCTATATTATTTATTGTAATTTTAAAGGGTGAAACAGTTATTTAATATATATACCCTTGTTCATTTTATGATTTTAAAGGGTAAAGTAGTTATTATTGTGGGTTTCTTTTTTCTTTTTTGAAAAATATCATTTTTATAAATGATGAATGTTATACTCGTGTTAAATTTTATGACCCACATAGCTCATTTACTATAAATGAATTTTATAAAACCTTATGGAATTTGTCTACAAATTCAAGTGAGTATATTTGATTTAAATGAAAATTTTGTAAAATTTATTTTCAATTTTAACTTTTTAATTTTGTAAAATTTCTTATAACTAAATCAATTCTTATTAATGAAGTGTACTTGATATAAATAAATTTAACAAATAAATTATATTCAAAATTCATTGAAAATAAAATGAATTTATTAGTAAAATCAACCAAATAAAAAGGTAAAGAGGAGAAAATAGACGTCTTGAAAGAAAAATAATAAGAAATATTATTACTACCAAAAAGGGTGATGACAACTAGTGAAAAATAGTCTAATAGTTACTTGTTTTTTTAAATATTACGAGATACAAAATTTAAAGAGGAAATTTCAAAAACTAGCCTGTTTGACTAGACCTCTTTCTTTTATAGTCCGATCCTTTTTATCTTTTTAGAATTGATTTTCGCATTTTCAATTTTGGCATGCTTTCTTTTTTTCTTTCAAAAATAACTTTCACGGAAAACTCCAATGCAATGGTGAAACAAGGAAGAGGTTTAAGGACTGTAAGTTTTCCGTCTTACATGTGTTCTTGAGAGCGGGGGAGCAAAAATGAAATATAGTGATCACACACCACAAAAGGAAGACACCAGTGCGAATCGCAAACCTAAGGCGTCTCGACTGAAGAAACCTCAAAAGGTTTATTTTATACTCCTTAATCTCTCATCATTTTAATCTCTAACTATTCATAACCGCCTTTTACAGATCGTTAAGAAAAGCTTGGATGCTGTATTTGCTGCTCCGGTTTCCAAAGATGTTTTGTCCTTCGATACAGCACCGGAATCAACCGATTTCTCGCCTATTTTGGAGATCTCTGATGCTAATAGTACGAATCAAATCGCACATGTATTGTTTCTTTTTCCTGTAATTTTGATCGCTTTGTTTGATTAGTGAGAGTACGATGAAACAAAAATTTGCAATTGCGTTTTTCTTATAGGCTACTTTTGCTTGCTTTTAAGTATTTATTTTAGTTATTTTTAGACGAATTTCTGTTTCAAACTCTCAATGAACTGACTCCAACTAAGATTGCATCCAACAAGGATGAGCTTGCTTTTATGGAGTTCTGTGACTTCCACAAAATAGGCAGTTCCGTGGAGGTAGATATTGTATCTAATTTTCTCAAACAAGCTCGAAATCAGGTGCTGAATTCGAATGATGTAGATCATACATCTAAGAAGCTTGTAGATGCATTAGTTAAGGTTGTTCTAGATGAGTGCTATTCCCTACCTGAAGAGACGGACTAATTCTGTTCTATTTAATGAATTCTTGCGTTTTTTTGAAGTTCATTGTTGCTAGAATTAATATCAAAATTGACCTGATTTTATCACAAACAAGGCTTGTCTAGCTTGTTTTTTTTCTAAGATTACTACCTTTGGCAATGGAAAATTATATGTTTTTGGCAGATTGCTTTTCCAGATGCTATATTTTTTATTGTTTTTAAATTTTTTAAGTAATTCAATGAGTGCTAATGTTAGAACTACTGCTTTGAATGTATTTGTTACTTTGGACCTGAAGATTTCAAAATTCTATTCTAAATTTTGGTTAATTAGTAGTGTTTCTCATGTTTTGATTTCAAAAATCTCAGTATTTCTTCTTAATTCTCATGTATATATTTTTTCCTGTTAGAAAAAATGCAACTGCTGTGATAAATGAGCTCAAAAGCCTAGCTCGAGCTTGATTTTTTTTTTAACTGAAAGCTCGAGCTTGAGTTTGTTTAAAGCTAAATGAACCGAGCTCGAACTTGAGATTCAAAAAAATTTTCAAGCTTGAGCTTGTTTAACATTAAATGAGTTGAGCTTGAGCTTGCATTTCAAAAAAAAAAAATTCTGAGATCGAGCCTTGATTTTATATCATCCAATTGTTGTACAATTGAGCTGGAATGAGATGAATTGATGAGCTACAACTGAAGATAATGCACATATTATTGTGTTTGCTGCAGCATGTTTATGTTGGTACATGTGATTTATTTTTGTTTTACATACATTGGGGAATCATTTTTTGTAAGCTCAACCTTCCATAGGCCTGTTGGAACTTCCTCTTGAACACAAACAGAATGAGTGGTTCTTCACTGGTTAGGGAAAAGATTCAAAAGAAATTTAAGATCAGAGGTTACACACTCAAAGTCGATGCTCTTGATGAAATTATTCCCTTTGTTAATGTCATGATCCAAAATCGGGAGTCATGACCGGCGCTAGGGAACGGGAATTACTGTAATCCGGAACCCGTAACAAGCCTTAAAATAAAAACTCAAATAAATACAGTCATAAAAATACCAATAAATTAAATCTTTTACAATATAAATCAAATCTCATATCATAATTAAAATACCAGCATACAATATTCTTGAAAATCAATTCAGTTATAAAACAATAAATAAAATACTACAACACATAAGTAATATTACTACTGCAGCTCTAGATACAAAAGACCTTAAGTCTGGAA